>CAUYQG010184786.1:0-10894 GCA_963574415.1 Tarsius wallacei
GAGGGCCTGTAGCCAAATCACAGCCAAACTTCATGTAAGAAAGAGCCAACACCTACATGGCAATCATATCAAAAGGCTTTCAACAGAAAAGATAATGACAGGTGTCGTGAAATCAGTAAAAATTGTATTGCCACTCTGCCTTGCTCTCACCCCCATCTTCTATGCCCATCTTTGAAGCAGCTGAACAAAAGAACTGATCATACTCCTTTTCTCCACCTCAGACCCAAGCTCGGCATGTGGAGAAGAGGGGGAAAAGTCATTACCAACCCTTAGGTGGCACCTACCTTCTACCAGCTACTGTTTTAGAGGTGCTTTGCATGCATTAATAGTGTAATTCTCATAAAAGCTCCATGAGATAGATACTATTATTTCTCTCATTTTACACTACAGATAAAGAAATTGAAATTTTCTGCTCAGCACAGTACTGGACATCCTAGCTAGTGCAATTAGGCAAGAAATGAATCTAAATTGAAAAAGAAGAAGCAAAATAATCCTGTTTGCAAGTGACAAAATTCTATATGTAGAAAACCCTAAATACACCACCAAAAAAAGTTAGGAAAGTTGCATGTAAATAATCAGTTGAATTTCTACAAACTAACAATGACCAATCTGAGAAGAAAATTGAGGAAACAACCCCATTTACAATAGCATCAAAAGGAATAAAATACTTAGGAATAAGCTTAACTAAAAAAGTGAATAACTCATACACTGAAAATTACAAAACATTGATGAAAGAAGTTAAAGGAGAGGCTGAGTATGGTGGCTTACACCTGTAATCCCATAGCTTTGGGAGGCCAACACAGGAGGATTACTAGAGGCCAGGAATTCAAGATTAGCCTGGCCAACATAGGGATACTCGTCTCTTAAAAAAAAAAATAAACTGGGCATGGTGAAGTGCATCTGTAACCTTCAGTAGGCTAGGGCAGGAAGACCAATTGACTCTTGAAGTTCTAGGCTGCAATGAGCTATGATTGTGTCATTGCACTCCAGCCTGGGCAACAGAGAGAAACACGGTCTCTTAAAAAAAAAGTTGTTTAGGAATTTAAAAGAGACAAAGATCAATAAAAAGGCAACCCATGTTCACAGATTGGAACATTTAATATTTTAAAAAATGCTACTACCCAAAGTGATCTACAGATTCAATGCTATCCCCATGAACATCTCAATGGCATTTTTCACAGAAATAGAAAAAGATACTAAAATTTATATGGAACCAGAATAGACATAGAATAGCTAAAGTGGTCTTAAGAATGAAGACCAAAGCTGTAGGCTTCACGCTTCCTAGTTTCAAAACATATTACAAAGCTACAATAATTAAAAAACTATGGTACTGGCATAAAGGAAGACCACGAACAGAATAAGAGTCCAGAAATAAACCCATACATATTTGGTCAACTGATCTTTGCCATAGGGACCAAGAGCACACAATATAGAAAGGAGAGTCTCTTCAACAAATAGAGAAGGGAAAACTGGAAATTCACATTAAGAGAAATGAAATTGGACCCCTTTCGTACCCCCCCACACACAAAAATCGACTCAGAATGGACTAAAGACTTATCACTAGAGTTGAAACTATACAACTTTTAAAAGAAATATTGAAGAAAAGCTTCTTGTTGTTGTTGGTGGTGGTGGTGTCTCACTGTCGCCCAAGATGGAGTTCAGTAGCACACTCATGGATACTGCAGCCATGACCTGCTGGGCTTAGGTGACCTTCCACCTCAGTCTTCAAGTAGCTGGAACTACAGGTGTGCAGCACTAAGCCTGGCTAATTTTTAAAAATTTATTATAGCTGCAAGTTCTCACCAAATTGTCCAGGCTGATCTCTAACTCCTGGGCTCAGGCAATCCTCTCACCTCCACCTCCCAAAGTCTTGGTATTACAGGCTGAGCTACCATGCCTGGCCAGAAGAGTTTCTTAACACTTATCTTGACAATTACTTTTTGGATATAACACAGAAAGGACAGGCAACAAAAGCAAAACCGGACAAGTGAGACTACATCAAGCAAACAGCTTCTGCACTGTAAAGGAAACAACAGCATGAAGAGATGATGTATGGAATGGTAGAAAATATGCGCAAATCATGTCTGAGAAGAAGTTAATGTCAAAAATATATAAGAAGCTTCTATAAATCATAAAAAAAGAAAAACAAATAACCCAATTATCAATTAGGCAAAGAACTTGAACTCCAAAGAAGGCAAATCATCAACATATACGCATACATGAAAAGATGCTCAAAGTTGTTAGCTATCAAGGAAATGCAAATCAAAACAACTCGAACTTGCCACTGTGCACTTAAAATGGCAGCACTGTGCAAATAACGAATTGGAACCTACCCTACTCACCTGATCAGACACCCTATGAGTTCTTTCTTTATCCGAAGATAAAGGAAATATTGAAAGGAAGACATCTGATGACATTCAGGATGACATTGCAGCAACACGGATGCATCTGGAGACTGTCATTCTAAGTGAACTATCACAGAAACAAAAAGCTGAATACCGCACATTCTCACTCATAACTGGTTCCTAAACATTGGGCACACAAGCACAAAGGCAGGAACAACTGACGTTGGGCACTGTTTACGGGGAAAGGGAAGGAGGAGGAATAAGGGACACACAACCACCCACAGGGCACCAAGTTCAATTACAGGGAGAGAGGTGACTTGCTGGAATCCCAACCCTCACTTGTACATTATTTGCTTATGTATGTAGAAAATCCTCACATGTACCTCACAACTCTAAAATAAAAAATAAAATAGGTTGTGTATTTACAATGGAATATTAGTCATCCTTACAAAAGGAAATCCTGCCACTTATGACAATGCCATAAACATGAAGGACAGCATAATAAGCGAAATAAGGTCATCACAGAAGGACAAATGCTGCATGATCCCACTTATGAAGAAACTAAACTAGTAGAACTCATAGAAGCAGAGAATACAGTAGTAGTTGTTAGGCCCTGAGGGTGGGAGAAGTGGGAAGTTGTTATTCAAAGGATATAAAGTTTCAGCTTTGCTTGAGAAATAAGTTCTAGAGATGTGCTGTACAGCATAGTGTCTATGGTTAACAATTCTGTATTGCATACTTCAAAATTTGTTAAGAGGTTAGAGTTTATGTTAAATGTTCTTACCACAAAAGAAAAGAGCAGATTGTTAAAACAAACAAACAAACAAAAAAAACCCTTATAGACAAACAGTTTTTCTTCCCACATGCATTTGTATTACAGGCAATCAGCAAAATAAAGAACTGTTTTTGGATAAACTTCCTTCCTTCATGTGGATGAAATAATTACTCATTTTTAAAAATTTAATATTCTTTTTCTTTGTCACATACACAGGGGTGCCAAAAAATGTATAGACATTTTAAAAGAGATTATCTATGTATTCTTTTTCAAAGTTGAATTAAATTAAGGTAGCAATGTATAATAGCAGAAGTCAAGCGTGACATGTTCATCTTTTCTTATTGATATACATTGAGTATTGCAATTTTAATACAGTTTTTTTTTCTTAAAATGTGTATACATCTTTTGGTGCCCTCTATATTATGCTACTGGATCTACCAAAATCCAGAAGGCAGAATAAGGACAGAGGCTTAGATGCGAGCAAGGATGTAGTCCATCCACAGAACTACCAGTAACTCCTGTGGGAAAGCACACAGGATTATGAATTCTTGTGTACAAGTACAATTTAAATACAAAGAAAGATGCTATTTTAAAGTGTTAGGACAGCCAGGCTCAGTGGCTCAGCCTGTAATCCCGCGCCTTGGGAGGCTGAGGTGAGTGAATTGCCTGAGCCCGCGGGTTAGAGATCCGCCTGGGCAACTTGGCGAGACCTCATCTCTACAATAAATAAAAAATTAGCCAGGTGTGGTAGCGCGTGCCTGTAGTTCCAGCTACTCAGAAGGCTGAGGCAGAAGGATCGCTGGAGCCCAGCAGGTCGAGGCTGCGGTGGCCGGGAGTGGCCACTGCACTCCAGTCTGGGTGACAGAGTGACACTCCAACTCAAAAAAAAAAAAAAAGTGTTAGGACAACTACAAAAATATCTTACTATCAGAAAACACACATTTGCAACTTTGAAAGATATTTTTTGTCATGATGAAGCCATCTGCGTTCTTTCCTCTCTTCCAAGTTATACAGCCAGAGATCCAGTGCAGAGGTAAATTGCTCAAAGACTGAACTGAATAAATGGGCACGCCACTGCAAGCTTTTCTGCATTGTAAAAGGTTCCAATAACGTTAGTAGTTGTGCTCTGCAGTGTGTCTAAGTATTATAACAAGAAAGGAAATCATTTTCCACAACACTAACCAATATCACATTCCTTAAACGTAAATTTAGTCTCTTATTTAAATTGAGACACTTCTGAAAGAAAATACCTAGCAGAGTTGGTAACATATATATATATACATATATGCATATATATATATTATTTTTTAAATAATAAAATAATTGAAATGTTACCTTATTTAGACAATAGGTGAGAAAAACCCATACTTTTGTTGTTATGTGAAATGTGGAAGGCAATAGAAAGGCATTAAAACAGTTCAAATATAATACTCAGGTAACTCTACACATTTTGGTGAGTAGAGTATGTGTCCTATTGATTTCAGAAGTAGAGCTCAGAGGTGATGCTTAGCCCATAATTTACTTCAAAAGTCTCATAGTACAAAAATGGGAAAATCCCATAATTTACTTTAAAAGTCTCATGGTACAAAAAATGGGAAAACCCCATAATTTACTTCAAAAGTCTAATAGTACAAAAAGGGGAATATCTTTGAATAAGACATTCTTGAAAACGGGGGTCATCTTATTCTCCCATTTTCTCTCAAGATGCCCTGACTGCATGGATATTATTATCTTCTACTGTTATTACTAATAAGATCTTATTTCTGGCACAACATAGGCTGTCAATAATTTTTAAATTTTTTTTGAGTTGGGGCCTCATTCTGTCACCCGTGCTGGAGTTCAGTGGCATGATCACAGCTCACTGCAGCCTTGAACTCCTAGGTTCCAGCAATCTTCCCACCTCAGTCTCACAAGTAGGTAGGACTACAGACATGTGTACCAACCCAGCTATTGTTTTTTGTTTTTTTGTGGGTTTTTTTGGTAGAGATGAGATCTCACTATATTGCATAAGCTGGTCTTGAACTCCTAGGCTCAACAATCTTCCTGTTTCAGCCTCCCAAAGTGTTAGGATTATAGGCGTGTGCCACCATGCCCAGTCTATTTTGAAGGAATAAATATAACCTAATGTTTTTCTCAAAAGAGAAAAGAAAAGAGAGATCTGTCACTTGAGAAGACTTGGTAGGCATGACTGATGTCCTAAAATACCCCCAAAACTGGCTTTTGAAAGGAGCATTTGATTTATTGTTATTGCACCAGAAGGCAGAGTTAGAGCTAGTGGTATGAAATTTTTCAGAGGCAAAGTCGACTCAACAAACTCAAGAACTTTCTAGGGATTAATATTGTCTCCAAATGGCACTTTTCCTTCTGATTATGAAGTGCCCCA
The DNA here is from genome assembly GCA_963574415.1 of Tarsius wallacei. NCBI lineage: Eukaryota > Metazoa > Chordata > Mammalia > Primates > Tarsiidae > Tarsius > Tarsius wallacei. Next base: position 5,504 of record CAUYQG010184786.1, read on the forward strand.
TCAAAAAGTGCTGAAGAGGCCAGGTAAGAAAGGAAACATGTTTTGGCAGGAAGTGGATTAGATACCTGCAAGATTCATCCAAATTTTTTCCAGGATGATATAATTATTTTTCTTCTAACCTTGTTGAATAACCTCTCCCTTTTGAATGATACAGAGTAATCCTCTCATGATGAAAACCTCAAGTCTAATTAATATTTGATCCAATAGATTTAATTCTGAAATATTTGAGGAAGACTTGTTACTACATTTAAATGCCTTTATCTCAAATATAAGGTGTCTAAGACAGTGTCTAAGACATTGTCTATCCAACAGTCCTGCTTACGTGTTGGATACTGGAATAAAGAATTCTTAGCTCTCAGGTATGGATAAAGATAAGAGTTTTCTTATCTAGCCACTCATCCAATGATTGCATCTTTACAATAAGGTCCTGAGTAACAATCCCAATGTCTGCAAACTCATTTTCTTCCAAATAAGTTCATCCCAACTCTCTGTGCTTCCTACTTTATGTCAAGTTTAAAGGCAAAATCTGTCTATTTACATAAACCACTTTTAATGCCTTGACATCAACTACTAGATTGCATTGTAGATTCTTAAAGACAAAAATCAACAGAATGTGTTTTCTCAGTTAGCCTAATCAATTAAAAAATAAAAATGCAATAATAAAAAATGTAGTTAATAATTTACCTCAAGTTCTATATTGTATGTTTTTATATGGAAAATCACTGCTACCGTTTCATATTAAGAAGCTGATTTTAAAATTTCTTCCTGATAAAAATTAACCTACCTATTAAATTATTTAACTCAGACTTAGCAAGTGATCTGCAGAAATTCCTGTGAATGCTGAGCTGGTAAGAATCATCATCCAAAAGATTTAAGTATACAGCTAATTGTCAGCAACACTGTTTCAGAACTGATGTGACATTTGAAGAAATATGTGCCTTTAACAGTACAATAGCATTTCATTATTAAAGAAAAACAAACATTCTAAAACATTTATATCTTGACTTTATATAATCATTTTATTAGATTTCTATTTTTTATGCCAGTGACTGACCTTTTTTTACCTGTGACAGAGCTTCAGTACTATGCAAATAAAATGGTCTGGAGAAAACAAAAACTGGCAAAACACAGTCATGTCTAGCCATTTCAGCAATTCTCATGGCTTCTCTAACTCAATAATGAACAAATTTCAAAGCGTTTAAACTTGACTTCAATATTTTATCCAAATGTATTGAAGGATAAAGTGCTGTGCTTTTTTTCCACAGCCACAGGAGCTGATCATTGCGGAAAATTTCATCCTTTGGGCAATTACCTGTGTATGTCTCCGGATTTATCCTGTAATCATAATTGTAGCAGTCTGGATAGAAATAAAAGCTCCATAAACACTTTGGTCTCATTTCTAAAGCCAGTGTGAGAGTACTGTTCATAAAACTCTTTCCAGCATTTTCAATTTCCTTTTGGGCCATTGTTTTCACTTCCATTTCTGACCAGCCAGGATGGTGGTTTCTAGTGAAGGCTAAGGAGTGGTTTTTATGTATGATTCTGTTGCCCCAGTTTCTATCCCATTGGGGTTTCCAACTTTCCCAGTCAATAACAACAAGTGCTTCTGATCTCCACCAAGGGACAGCTTTTGCAATGTCATCGGCAGTTTTCCTGAGAAAGGTTCACATTTGGGGGTATTCCTCAATTAAAAGATTTTCTATCTTGAGAGAAATAAGGGTAATACCCCAATTCATTTGGTTAAAATATGGTAACTGTGGATCTACTCTGAGTCTCTAAAGGACTTGATATAATGCTGTCTACTTGAAGATTTATACCCACGTTGAAAAAATGGTTACAATACATTGTTGGACCTGCCCAGAAAATGTTGAAAACTGGTCCTTGATCACTGGAGGCATTGCTGGTTTGAGAGCTGCCTAAGTTAATAGGGTAAAAAGCTGCAACCTTCCTAACCAAATCACCCTTGGGTTACACGTGGCTGGTCATTTCCAGCATTATAGCAGTCTCCTTTAAAAAAAATATTATAGATGATGGAGTCAAATATCCCTTAAGTTTTATGGTACACAATGAATAGACCAAATATTTTTAAAACTTTTGAGGTTTATTAATATCTAGATTTAATTTATACTTTCATATGAACAAAAGAAGAAAATTGAGGCTTTTTTTTACTTGAAATGTGAAGAAAAATATCAGTGAGTAAAAGCTATAAAAAGTTTCACATAAATCCGCAGATATGCAAACTCTATGTGTTAGCCATTCTAGTTTTAATTATCTGTAACTCTGAGTATACTAACCTAAACCTTCCTGCACTACCAAAGCATTGACTGTAAGGGAAGCTAGAAAAAAAGTCTGAATAAATTACCCTATCTTCCTAGTGATTACTTCAAAAGTGACTCCAAGAACATGCCCACTTGAAAATTAACACATACTGGCATTTTTACAAATATTAGATAGAACAGAAAGAAATAATTAATTGTACTATAGTAATACCTCGTACTGGCCTCAAAGACTTATTCCTTCATTTGTTTTTAAAACAGAAAGCAATTACCCTTGAAATTAGCATCGACTGGAAGAAAAAACAGGTAGAGACGTCAGTTACCTGTCGTTAATTATAAATTTTGGTGCTATCATCTTCTCTCAGCACATAAATAATCTTAAAAACCTATTAGCTCTTTAATTCTCAGGACTTCTTCTCGAAGAAATTGTATTATATTCTCAGCAGTTAAATTCCGAATGAAACTTGGCTCTTTGACTAGTCGGTTGGAACAAAACTGCTAAAGAATCTTCCTAGAATATGATGACTGTCTAGTAGTTGATGCATTCCAGTCAACAAGATCTCACCCTGAAAGTAATATGATTGAAGTTATGCATCAAAATTATTTTATCACATACATTTTTTAAAATAAAGGAATCACAGATTGTTCTCTTCAAGAGTTATACATTGTATCTTATGTAGCTTTTGGTGTCTTTATTCAGGAAAGACACCAACCAAAATCATATGTTAACTTTCACAACATACCACCCCAAGTTTCTAAAGAAGCTTGAGTAAGTCATAGGCTGTCTCCACACTGGATTTTTATATTAACAAATATGAATGATAACTTACTCTTAAATAAAGTGTTATTGAGACAACTGATTTTGTGCGGAGTGTGTGTTATGGCACCAGATGAGTCTCTAAAAGACCAGATGGCATCACTCCCTTCACCCTTCTCCAAATGTAGGATCTTAATGCGACTCCCTCCCTGACTAAAAAAGTGACAGTAAACCTTCATCCTTTCTCTGTTTTTCAAGGGGAATGTAAAAGTACCTACTCTTCATAAATATTATCCTTTACCTCTCTCTGCTCATGACTGAACGTTGGATATATGCCGGATAAATTGTAAAACCTTTGTGGGGAAAAAAAACCTTTGTTAAATGTCATATCACCATAAATTTTAAAGGGACTAAAAATTTGAAATATTGTGCTCCAGCAAAATTCAGTTACAAGTTTCCTTTTCTGGGAGATTTTAATCATGCTTTCTTTGCATATCAATAATACACCATCTATCATCAATTTTGGTAGAAACTGACTAGTTGATTCTAAAACATATATGGAAATGCAAAGGACCCAGAGTATTCAAAACAATTTTGCAAAATAAATTAAGATTAACTATATTATCATTACTCAAAAAGTAACATTTTTCTGTGCACCCTTATGGACCTTTCTCTGTATGCAAATCCATGTTTGTGTGGATCAGACCAAAGACTCTGTTGGATTGTATGTGGCATCAGGCAGTCCAGACCCTTAGGCAGTCTATGAGCCTCTGGTGGAGCAGCCCCCTGAACATCAGATAGGATTCTTAACACTGAAGCAAAAGTCTTCACACACCTGATCATCATGAGCTTAGAATGGTGGGAGAAAACTTCAGTCAGGCCTGTGGATAGGCTTCCAGCTTGTGTGATCCATTACATGAATTCAGACTCCCTGAAAGAGTCTGAGCTGGAAGAAGAAGAGTGGAGGGAGATACAGAAGGGGTATGCTGTTCTTGAACAACAGATAGGATGAGCTTCAGTGTCCAAAGATCAGAGGAAACAGGGAGAGGGAGAGTGTGAGACTGGACTTGATTATCTCCTGACCCTTCCCTGATTTCTCCTTTTAAAACCTGTGCACTCTGAATAAAATAAAGCTATGCTATAGAACAGGGGTATCCAACATTTTGGCTTCCCTGGGTGGCATAAATAACCTTTCAGCTTCCCTGGGCCACATTGAGTAAAGAGAAATTGTCTTGGGCCACATATAAATTATATAATATAGTTAGTGTATATACATACTAAGACTACTTTTATTTTTTATATTTTTTTATTATAAAGTTTAGAAAAATAAGAACAATATGAAACTTGTGGGAAGTTTGACCTTGTTTTATAAAACTAATCTATAAATGTCTGGTTCAATGGAAGTGGTGGCAATTCTTTTTTTTTTTTATAGTCAGTATTTTTTATTATAATATTGTGGGGTACAGTTAAGGATTAGGTATACAGATATGCTTCGTTCAGGGACCCTTGTTGATAAGAGGTGTCTTCCTGTCCCCAGACAGATATTGAATACCATTAATCCCATCTCCCTTCCCCCCCCATAGTTTCCCATCTCTGTCAGTCATTTTCTTATAGTATTATGTTGAATGTTCAAAGTTCACTATATGAGTGAGAACATGTGATACTCAGATCTTTGTTTCTGTGACAGGTCGCTCAGTATTATAGATTCTAGTTCTATCCAAGTTGCTGCGAAATTCATGATTTTGTTCTTTTTTATGGCTGCGTAGTATTCCTTTGTGTATATGTACCACAATTTTTTAATCCAGTCTTCTTTTGATGGACAGCATCGTTGCTTCCAGATTCTTGCTATTGTGAACAATGTTGCGATAAACATATGTGTGCAAGTATCTTTTTTATAGAGTGATTTGAGTTCTTCAGGGTATATTCCCAGTAGGGGGATTGTGGGGTCACATGGGAGGTCGATATTTAGAGTTTTTAGAAATCGCCATACTGTTTTCCACAGAGGTTGCAGTAGTTTGCACTTCCACCAACAGTGTAGAAGTGTTCCCTTTTCACAACACCCTCTCCAGCAACTATTATTTTTTGAGTATTGATAATTGCCATTCTGACTGGAGTTAGGTGATATCTCAGTGTGGTTTTGATTTGCAACTCCCTGATGATTAGTGAGGTTGAACATTTCTTCATGTGTCTGTTGGCTGCTCAGATGTCACTCCATTGAGAAGTGTCTGTTCATCTCTTTTGCCCATTTTATAATGGGGTTGTTTGTTTTTTTCTTTTCAGCACGTTTGAGTTCCTTGTAGATCCAAGATGTTAAGCCTTTGTCAGACCTGGAGTTGGCAAATACTTTTTCCCAGTCCG
>CAUYQG010184787.1:0-11137 GCA_963574415.1 Tarsius wallacei
GGGCCACTGCAGCCTAGACCTGCTGGGCTCTGGCAATCCTTCCGCCTCAGCCTTCCGAGTAGCTGGAACTACAGGCACGCGCTACCACGCCCGGCTAATTTTTTGATTTATTGTAGAGATGAGGTCCCGCCAAGTTGCGCAGGCGGGTCTCGAACCCACGGGCTCAGGCAATCCACTCACCTCAGCCTCCCAAAGGTGCGGGATTACAGGCTGAGCCATCGAGCCCGGCTAATTTCTATATTTATTTTTTAAGAAACCATAGACATTAGTTTTATGATACAATTGGACCAGTTTCAAAAGGGGACTGCCAAGAATGGGAGCAGAGTCCTACAAGGCAAAGGGGCAGAATTTCAGTAAGAAAATATATGGTGGTGTGTGTGTGTGTGTGTGTGTGTGTGTGTGTGCGCGCGTGTGTGTGTTTTATTTCTAATAGTGTTCCCATTTTTTAGATATTTTTAAGATAATTCTATTCACTATCTTTATAAGGAATTTCTCACGGATACTGTGATTTTTATCTGGAAATACAGGTATTAAAAGAAAACAAAGCCGGGCTCGGTGGCTCAGCCTGTAATCCCACGCCTTGGGAGGCTGAGGTGAGTGGATTGCCCGCGGGTTCGAGACCCGCCTGGGCAACTTGGTGAGCCCTCATCTCTACAATAAATAAAATATCACTCTGGGCGACAGAGTGAGACTCCAACTCAAACAAACAAACAAACAAACAAACAAAAAAACTAGCCGGGCATGGTAGCACGCCTGTAGTTCCAGCTATTTGGAAGGCCAAGGCAGAAGGATTGCCAGAGCCCAGCAGGTGGAGGCTACGGTGGCCGGGAGCAGCCACTGCACTCCAGTCTGGGCGACAGAGTGAGACTCCAACTCAGAAAAAAGAAAAGTAAAGAAAAGAAAACTTTGAAATTCTTGAGTTTATATGGTTCGAGAGAAGAATGAGAGTTTTCTCACGCAGCTCATTTTTCTATCAGTCAGCAGGGTGCCACCGTTGTTGCTAATAGTCATTGTTAATAGAAGAGCTAAAAATCTGTTTTTCGAGAGACACACATTCCTTTACCCCTAAAGTAACTAACTAAAAATCCCTGCTATTACGCAAATTGAAAACCAGGAGGCAATTTTTAATTAAAAATATTTATAGAAAGTGGAATAACAGCTGCCAGTTTCTCTCACCACTCGTGAATGTGTTTTGCAGCTGGCCATAATTCTCTCTTATTTCAATCAGCTTAACCAATAATAACAGCTGTTCATTAGACAGGGGATGTTTTATTAGCACCCATGTGATATGCAGTAACTGCTAAAGAAATTTTTAATATGAGTGTCTTTAAGAGAACCACACTGAGATTTGATAGATCATTGTCTAAAGGTCTTTTGTTTCCTTAAATAAGTAAAAAATTATTCCTTTAACTTCTAAAGCATGTCCATCTTCCATAAGGCTCAAACATGTCTATGAATTCCTAACCTATTCGCGTAAGGCTACAAGAGGGTTTTAGACTACATTAAGCAAAACTAGAAAAAACAAAACAAAACAGGAAGGGGAATTGAAATGAGCTAAAGAGCATATACAAGGATGAATTTGATGCAATATTTCTGGTGTTTCTTAAGATTCCACATTCTTCAAGATATTAGCAATCTTGTTCTTGACTGCAAGACACTCTTCAGTCAGACCTAATCACAGCTTTTGTTTGTTTATTTGGTTTTCTATTTGTTTACTAAGCTGCCGGTGTTTCTGTGCCTAATAAGACATTCAGTTCTAGTTCATGAAAAACAGAAAAGACAGACAAGACGTCAATGAAATTATCTGACGTTTTTTAAACAAATGACACACTTTATGACAAGAAATTTAGTAAATCTATGACACGTATTTAGAGGAAACTGAGGACTCATTTGAAGGGGATTCTAAGTAGACTCAGCTACTTATAGCTTATTGAGTGAAAGTGACATTTCCTCTGTTATATACTCACATGGAATAAAATATATGTGATTAACATGGCTTAATAATTGAAGGGAAAAATTTTCTGAAGAAAGAATATACAATAGGTTATTAGAGCAAATCATAACAGAATTCATAATCCTGCTACCAGAGTAGAGAGCAAGAAAAAGCACAATTGAAACTTCATTTTTTTTTAAATACAGACCATAAATGGTACATGCTCATGATATTTGTGTTCAAGATTTCTTTGGTATGTTTCTTTCAAAGGATACTTCCAGCTTCCCATTTATTAGAAACTATTGTTTATAGACTCCAACCAGATACTAGAGATCAATTTTATTCCTAGTTTTTTTTGTTTGTTTTTTTGAGTTGGTGTCTCACTCTGTTGCCCAGGCTGGAGTGCAGTGGCATGATCACTGCTCATAGCAGCATTGAACTCCTGGGCTCAAGAGCTTCTCCTACCTTGGCCTCCCAAAGTGCTGGGATTATAGGAGCATGCCACTTACACCTGGCTAATTTTTGATTTTTTGGTAGAGATGAGGTCGCGCTATGTTGCATAGGTCTTGAATTCCTGGGTTCAAGTGATCCTCTCGCCTCAGCCTACCAAAATGCTGGAATTACAGACATGAGTCACCATGCCCAGCCAATCTCTCACTTTATTTTCTAAATATCTTTTTTATTTTTATTTTTACTTTTATTTTAAAGATGTGGGTACAATTCAGAGTTAGGTATACAAATGGTCATTGTGCAAGTAAAGTTTGGGCCTCACTTTGGTCCCTGCTTCACCTGGTTTGAGATGGGGTACCCTTATTGATGAAGTGTGCCCTGCCCTCCCAGACAGTTTCCCACTACTGCCAATCCCTTTCTTATAGCATTATTATAATTGTTCAGGGTCCACTTATGAGTTCTCACATGTGGTACTCATTTCTTTGTTTCTGTTATGGATCACTCAGTTTTACAGACTCTAAGTTCATACAAGTTGCTGCAAAGTTCATAATTTTGCCCTTCTTTTTGCCTACATAATATTCCATCATGTATATGTACCACATTTTTTAAAATCCAGTCCTCTTTCCATGGGCAGTACATTTGGTTCCATGTTTTTACTATCTAAATATCTTATAAATTAAACTTTTTTATTAAAGCACTTATTGAGTTTTTTTTAAAGGATGACATCAAAAATAAATAATTTTTCCCTCCTATATGTTCTTTTAAGTAAAAAAAGTAAAACACTGAAAGATATTTTAAGGTAGCTTTCTTTTCCTTTATATTTAAGTATGATGCTACTGAGCAATCTTTTCTAAAACAAAATGAAACAGACTGAAATTGTACTAGAGGACTAGAGAAAGCCAGTCAAAAGCAGGAGGCTGGAAACCAGATCTGGAAACATGATGAGTTTGAAACACAGATTTCTTATAGCTGCTCCTTCCCCTGCACATAAACCCAACTCAGGTTTTGAAAATGGTGAATTGCAAAAATCTGATTAACTTTGTACGCAATGGTCTTTCTTACCAGAATTTTTTGAGGTGAGAGGAAATGAAGTGGCTTTATTTGTATATTTACAAGTAAAGTGAGAGGGGCTGTCTACAACTTTAAAGGGCTTTTCCAGCTCTGTTTTTCTTCTAAAACTTTGAGTGCCTCCTTGTGAGTTGATAAACAGGAAGCCAAATTTACATTTTAAATGGGCCAGAAACCTCATTTTAAAATAGAGGAGAATTGGCAGGAAATAGGAAGGAAGCCAGAGCAATCCATAAAGAACAGGAGCATCTGATTGTGTGTGTGTGTGTGTGTGTGTGTGTGTGTGTGTGTGTGTGTGTGTCTTTAAAGGTGAAAGTGGCAAGACGAAATTAAGGGGAATGAAATGGAGGGAGAACTTGTAACAACGGGATGCTTTTGTTATTTCATTTTTATGCTTAGAATATTCTACCTGACTTATTTGAAGTAATTTGAGTTTATCCATTTTAGTGTAAAGCAAATCCCCCCCCCAAAAAAAATTGAGATGGCAATTTAACAAGCAGAAATGATAACTGAATCCTTCATTCCTTCTATTCCATTACACTGGACATCCCATTGAGACTACTTAGTGGCTGCTGGGTAATCCTCATGTTTATAAAAGGACATGCTTTTCTAATCAGATCAGAACAGAATAATTAACATCTGCAAAGTGCAAGTGGTTATCCTTACTCTAATTCTGTAAACACCGGGGGAGTATCAATTAAGGATGTCCTCTCAATCTGTAATGAAAAAATTTCTGTGTTGGAAGCCAGTTTTCTTTCAGAAACTGCTTTTCATGCTCAAACTTTTATGAACATGATATGCATCTTGATTCATGAAGTTGTGAGCAAACCATAGGCACATGAAGCAAAGAGGAGTGTGGTTGGACCATGAGACTATACATCTCCTGTTATCATGTTTAAATTTGCTTGATACTCAAGATCAAGTTTTTCTGTCACTTTACGTGTTTTTTCTTTTAAACCAACTTGGACCTAAATGACTTTTGTCTATCTTAGTTCTACTGCGTTTATTCTTCAACTGCATTGTTGTACAAAATGCATGCCATACTTTTTCTTTTTTAGAGAGTGTCTTGCTCAGTCACCCAGATTGGAGTGCAGTTTACGATCATAGCTCACTGCAGCCTCAAACACCTGGGTTCAGGCAATGTTCCCACCTCAGTTTCCTGAGTAGCTAGAGCTATGGGCACATGCCACCATGCTGGATAATTATTTTTCTTATTTTTTGTAGAGAAGAGGATCTTCCCAGGCTGGTCTTGAACTCCTGGCCTCAAGCAATCCTCTTGCTCAGCCTCCCAAAGAGCTAGGATAACAGGCATGAGCCACCACACCTAGCCACATGCCACACTTTTAAAAGGGTACTTATAGCACTGGAAGGAGTATCTCAATGGCTTAGAGAGAAAGAAGAAGGAAAAAAGAAATAAGTGATTAGTTAGAATGAAAATTGAAAATCATTCTCTGTTTTCCTTTCTTCTAACTCTTCCCTCTGGCTCTTTCTGGATTGGTGGGGAGGGGAAGGGCTGTACGGAAAAAGAATCCCAAGAGGCCTAAATTGAAAAGAACTTGAGGAATCCCAATAATAAGTCAGTTAGAAATGAAGATAATAGATGTAATCAAATGTAAGTTGATGAATGGTAATTAGCTCTTACTTTCACACTTGTACTCTAATTTATTATGAGAAATTAAATAGAAAAATAATCTGAAATTTCAACTCTCTTCTATTTATTAGAAAGACATTCCTTTACTCATTCAAACTAAAATTTAGACAAGCTTCAGTTTCAAAATGTTTATAAGTAAATTAGATTATGTCCAATTATTTATACACATTCAACTGAATAGATATAAAATTACAAATGGGCTTATCAATCTTGGCCTTAGTTTTTTTAATATAATTCATTCTTCATCAACCTTTGTGTTAGCAAAAGTATCTTTTTACTCACTAGTACAAAATACATTTTATTTCATATACTTTCATGAGGTATTTAGTGATCTTATGTTATTTTTATTTGGTGAACAGACAGAGGTTCATTTATCAACTTTATTTTAAATATAACTTAATTATATATATATTTTTTCATATTGACAACATTTAACAACCAGATCTCAAAATGTTAAAAAAAAAATGTAGCAGTTGGCTCTTACAAGTCAGTATGAACTGACTTCAGCACACCACTGGGGAAACCAGGAAAACAGAAAACAATCATAAAAAGCCATAAGAATATTTAGGCAAGACAAACACAAAAACTTCTATGCTCTGTGAGTCATGTGTATAGTGGATCAATTTGATATTCATTAATATTTATTGAGAATGTATTAGTGACAGGGATCTCTTTGTCTAACTTTTTGTTTTTTATTTATTCTTCACAATAATCTTATAAAGTTGAATTACTGGTATCCCCTTTTTTTTTTTTTTTTTTGAGTTGGAGTCTCACTCTGTCGCCCAGACTGGAGTGCAGTGGCCGCTCCCAGCCACCGCAGCCTCGACCTGCTGGGCTCCAGCGATCCTTCCGCCTCAGCCTTCGCGCTACCACGCCCGGCTACTTTTTTTGATTTATTGTAGAGATGAGGTCTCGCCAAGTTGCCCAGGCGGGTCTTGAACCCGCGGACTCAGGCAATCCACTCACCTCAGCCTCCCAAAGCGCTGGGATTACAGGCTGAGCCACCGAGCCCGGCGTGATATCCCTTTTTAATAGATGAAGAAACAGGCACAGAAAGGAAAAACTACTTTTCCAGTAAGACAGCAGGGATTAACTCCAGTTTGTTTGACTCAAAAGCCCACTCTCTTAACAAAAGCGTATTCCGACACCCCTCATCCCACAGTGAGAGAACTTACAACCCTCAAAGTCACTCACAGCTCAGACTTCAAAGAATAGTGGGTTTGCTCTTCCAGTAAGAAGGTCTAAATTAGCAAACATAATGTGGAACAAGTAAATGACAATGATTAAAACAAGCATCTTCACTTTGACCCTCTTCTATCTCAATTCTAAGAAAGCATGTACACACTCCTTAGATTACTACACCATTTACTTTTCATGCACTTATTTTCATCTGGGCTTTGCAATTTCTGTAGGATTACATACAATGTGGTAAGATTAAATGCTTTCTTCTCCATCTCCTAGATTTCCAACAAGTGTTCTAGGAAGAATGGGCTCCGTTCTCTCTCTGCTTATCAGAGTGATTAATTAGATTTCATTTCATGCTGTCTCTTCCGCTGTCCTTTCCCTTTCCCCCAATGACTAATAACTCTTCTACAAAGCCCAAACAAATGGCTATGGTATCTAGTTTTTATTTTTGGAAGTTTTCCCCAGCCAAAATGCGTAGAACCTCTTCACAAACAGCAGCTTAGAAATTCCTGGCTAGGATTCCTGCCTTAACAGCCGCACTTGATATGGCTAGATGGCCCGTTGACTGATATCCTGGATGGCATCATGCCAGCTCAAAAGTTGTCAAGCTATTTGAATCAAGAACCGGCACTAGGCAGAGATAAATATGGATGAGTGGCCTGCAAAACAACTTTGTGAGGGGCCATATCTCCTTCAGGAAGTACCTTTGAGCCAGCACTAAAGCAATAGCACCACGTGTCTTTTTCTACACTTGACATCTGTGAACACTTAGAGTGTGTGACAAAAGGAGGAAGAGAATAAGAGTGGAAAGGAAGACAAGAGAGTTTATAGGTGTGGCTAGCAAACCAGAGAGAGATGGATTCCAGAAGGGGCCCAGGAGTCCATCAGGAACCTGCTTTGGTGCCGATTTAGCATGTGATGTGAGCAGTAACAGGTGCCTCATTTCAAAGTCAGAGCTCACTACAATGGAAGGGAGGGGTCAGGGAAGTCAAACCTCTGCCTCTGCCATACCAGAGAACCCCCGGAAGGGAAAAGGGCTCGTTAGTCAATGTGCCACATGGCCAACCCTTCATGTGGAAAACTGCCCCTTCCCAAGACACAGGCACAAACAAATGAGTTTAAACATGACATAAACCCAGGTCACTGGCATCCTGAGGCAGTGAGATAATACGGCTGTTCGGACAGTTCCAGACGTCCAGACAAGCTTGAGATAGCTTTAATAAATTCATCAGTGAAATGAAGATGTCTAGTAGTCTAAATACGTGTATGAGCATGGGAGGACTTCAGATTCCGGATTTGTGGGATCAAAACTCTGTCTTGTGGCTAATTTAAGGCGCAAGAAAGTTAACAACTGGCCCAGCATCATTTTACAGATAATCCCCAATTTCCTTATCTGTAAATTGAGAATAAAATTAAAGCATACCTCACAGTTAGGCTTGAATGAGATAATTTGTACAAAAAAATTGTAAATGGTAAAATTTTCCTCTACAAATGTGTCGTTAGACTTTTTAAAAGTAGCTTATTCCTTTGTAAAAATGAGTTATAACACCAATCTTCATCAATGAAAATTTTAAAAAATCGTTATGTAAAATACACTTTACAAGTCACGTTAGTATTAGTACTACAATTGTTTTTTTTAAATTTTTATTTATTTACTTTTTTATTTCAATACCTTTTTGGGAATAAAAATAGATTTTGGTCTGGGCTTTAAGAGTACTCACCTCCCTCAAGTTTTTAACTTGTTAGTATTTTAAAAGTGGTCATCTTGAAATACCATGTCTTCAGACTATCAAAGATATCCTTTCACTTTTGAAAAGTCATCCTGGCTGGGCTCGGTGACTCAGCCGGTAGTCCCACACTTTGGGAGGCTGAAGTGAGTGGATTGGCTGAGCCCACGGGTTCGAGACCCACCTGGGCAACTTGGCGAGACCTCACCTCTACAATAAATCAAAAATTAGCCGGGTGTGGTAGCGCACGCCTATAGTTCCACCTACTTGGAAGGCTGAAGTGGAAGGATCGCCGGAACCCAGCAGTTCGAGGCTGTGGTGGCCGGGAGCGGCCACTGTACTCCAGCCTGGGCAACAGAGTGAGACTCCAACTACAAAAATAAAAAAATTTTTTTTAAAAAGTCGCTGCTTATTTGTAACCCAAAACACTATATACTTTTTAAATCTGATATACTTTGTATGACTTTTGGCTCAGATACAAAACAAGCTTATCTTCAGTGGAAAATATTTATATTATGCTTCTTGGTTATAATTTCACATAAGCTTGCTATTTGGACCTCCTTGTAATTCTCTAGGCTATGCAACGCAGGTACCACCAAGCCTGAATTATATAAAAGAGGTTGAGGGCAGAAGAGAGCTCTGATGTGAATTCCAATTTTACTATCTCCAAAGGCATTTCTTACAGTGAGAGAAATTTTCCTCTACTCCTGTATCATTCCCCTATTCCATAAAGTCTTCAAATCATTAAGTCAGTTCCAAAGTATAGTTGCAAAATGCTTTGGATAATGGTAACACCATTGGCATATAAATATAGTCTCCCAGAGGAGCCATATTGAAATTTCTGACATTTTCACAAGTGTATGCTCTGATATAGTCATTTAAAAATCAATCAGTTTGAATTTTTATCTTAAAACAACTGTATGGTTTATCTATTTCCAGATCTCTCATTTTCAGAAGAAACTGAGGTTCAGTAGTTTAAGAGAATCTAAATATCGAGGTTTGAGTGACTTTGCAAGGTCACATAGAAAGATAGTATCAAATCATGAAGGAATACACAATGAACTCAGATTGATTTTTTAGACAGCAAAAACAATACGATGGTCTTTAAAAAAATGATGCCCGTATGTATATGGTATTATCCATGTAAAGTTATTTCCAAACTTTAGACATAGTTTCCAATCTTGAAAATTCACTCCATGTTGATTCTATTTCTTCTTGACATGCCACAGTGAACTCCTAACAACTCAATGTTACTCCTTCAGAGAAACCTTTATTCTCCTCTCCATCAGGACTATAAACAGTTTGTTTTCCACTAACATTTGGTTTATGACTTTTTTTTTTTAATACTGGCAAATTACTTTTAATTGTTTGTTTCCATCTTAAGTGTTCACACAATGAGCTCCTTGAGGGCAGGAATTCCTACTGGTTCCTCTTTCCTAGACCTAGGATGAGGCCTGACTGGTGAATCAGCATATGCAAAAAGTTTAAGTTATGAGTCTATTTAAATACAAAAAGGAGATTATGACATGTAAACACATATCCAACCCAATCAAATGCTTATCTACTTTCTGTCTTCTCTTTATCTCTCAGAAAAGTGTCAGGGATTTTGATTTTGAGTATTCTGAACAGCAGGTAGTCATAGCCACCTCACAAGGACCTGTGCTGAGAACACTGCGTGAGGATTACTGTTGTTAATAGAATTATTTTTAGGCCTTCTATTTAGTTGAATGCATTCCTTCCTGGGGAATTTAAAGTGCTTCATTCACATGTCCATGTAATTGTCACGATCCTGTGAACTGTAGGGACAGGATTATCACTGTATTTCATGAATGAGGAAACTGGAGAAGCTTGACTCATTCAAGGCCACTCAGGTATATTTTAGGGTAGAGAAAATTGGAAATGCATTTTTTATTCTTGGTGTTTCTATTGTGTGGAACTGCCACTAATTTTAGCATCAGAGTAATCAAAACTTGACTACTAGTGAGTCATCCAAATATTCACAACCCGGGGATCTTGTGGCAATACAATTCAAGGCTGCCACAGTCAAGAACATATGGGGTCAGATCCCTTTTACCTCCTAACATGTTGGGCCTGTACTCAGTTACAGTGAATTCCCTCTTTAGAACCAGTCATATAACTTTTAGGGTTGTGCAAAGTAAAACTGTGGGCTCCTTGCTCAAAAATTATTTAGAATTTCAGGAAGGATTCTGCAGAGCACTAAGCCAAGCACAGTATCTTTCTGAGATTGCTAGCTGATGAAAGGAGCTTTGTTCTTGCTGTTCTATTATCTCCCAGATCCTTAACTATTACCTAACATTGTTTACCTTCTCTACTTGCTTTAAGTAACATACTCAGTATATGATGGCACTGAGGTGAAATTACTAAAATTAAAATCTTTGAAAATCATTACCTTGTTTAAAATCTTTCAACCATTCTTTCTTTTCTCTATATAAAGCAAAATTTGTGGGACTTCTTTTTCAGATATTTATTGCCTCGTAATCAGCCATCCCAAAACTCAATAACTTAAAACAACAATCATGTATTATTTGCTCACAATTCTGAGTCTGACAATTGAAGAAGGAATCAGCTGGAACAGCTTGTCACTACTCCCTGGGGTACTTGCTAGTTTTGTGGTCAGGTGACAGTTCAGCCAGGGACTAGCTAGTCCCAAATGGCAGTTGACCAGGGCTTTCAGTTGGGATGCCTCAGTTCCCCTCCACATGGACTCTCTAGCAGGCTGACTGGGATCATCTCATGAAGAAGGTAGATTTCAAGACAGTAAAAGTGAAAGCTGAAAATGCCTCTGGAGGCTTCAGCTCATAAATTGCACAATGTCACTGAAGGGCGCAGGGAACAGTCAGAAGGGCCCCCCCCCGCCCCAAGATGGCGCTGAACACTACAGGGCCACATGGAAACAACAAAGGCCCTAAGTTCCAGCTTCCCCCTGTACGATTTCCCATGCGCGAGAGGTTCAAACCTGCCAGCCAACAATCTCCTCCTATGACAAATCAGCCTTGTAGTACCCTCCAATAGTAATTTCGGCCCACCCTATTTCCACTCTGCTCTACCCAATAGAATGCTAGCACGACCTCTTCCTGCCCTCGCTAAACTTATAAATACAGC
>CAUYQG010184789.1:0-21187 GCA_963574415.1 Tarsius wallacei
AACGTTGAGCCAATGCCAGACATTCCATCGTACTTTGCTTTTGTCTTGAAAGAAATCCAAAATCTAGTTTTAGACCTGCATGTTTAAACGTGTCTCCTGATACACAGGAACACAAGCGCTCTTGTTTCAAACCCGGAGTACACTCTGACAAAGGGCTCCTGGTTGATCATTGAGTTCGCACCAGACAATGTTGCCGCGGATCGCCAGCACAAAGGAAAACAGATGCGTAATCCCACCCTTGCAGTCACTACTTTTCTTATTTTGCAGATAATAACAACCACTCCGTTCATGAGCGCTAAACAGCAGGGAAACAGGCCAACATTTCAAGGCAGGAGAGCCAAGAATGGCTAGCAAGGTCTGGGTGAGCCTCCACTGACGAACTTGGAAAGGGCAGGTTCTTAAGTTTGTGCATAACGCATGTGACAAAGGGGACACGGTATTTCGCGGAGTATTGTAACGGTTGCATCAACTATCCTATCTTTTTCTTTTCTTATTTCTTTTTTTGGTTTGAGTCGGGGTCTCACTCTATCACCCAGGTTGAAGTGCAGCGATGTGATCACAGCTCACTGCGGCCTCGACTTTCTGGGCTCAGGTGATTCTCCCACCTCAGCCTCCCAAGTAGCTGGGTCTACAGGCATGGACGATGGTGACAGCTAATTTTTTCTTTTCTTTGTTTCTTTCTTTTTTTGTTTTTCATTTTTTGTTTTTGTAAAGACGAGGTCTCACTGGACTGGTCTCAAACTCCTGGGCTCAAGCAATCAACCCTCTTGCCTCAGGCTCACAAAGAGCTGGGATTATAGGGATGAGCCACCGCATCCAACCTTACTCTATCTTTTTCTAATAGCAGATGCAAAAACAATCAAGCTGTGCTTTTATGAAATATTTATGAATCCATCAATATTATGAAAATACTTACATGACAAATCATAAATAAAATATATTACATGTCACAGCACCAGCCTTACTTCAAGCCCTGTAAAGGGAGTTTTTGCATGGGTATAACATTATATTGATAGGCACTATCATTTCAAGTGACATTGTGATGTTATAAAATATGGCTTGTGGTCGGGTGTGGTGGCTCATGCCTATAATCCCAGCACTTTGGGAGGTCAAGGTGAGAGGATTGCCTGAGCCCATGGGTTCAAGACCAGTCTGGGCAACTTGGTGAGATCTCATCTCTACAATAAATCAAAAAATTAGTTGGGCATGGTGGTACATGCCTGTAGTTTCAGCTACTTGGAAAGCTGAGGTGGAAGGATCGCCTGAGCCCAGTAGGTTGAGCTGCCATGGTTGTGAGCGTGCCATTGCACTCCAGACTGGGCAACAGAGTGACATTCCAACTCAAAAAAAAAAAAAAAAGGCTTGTGTAAGCTTTAAATTTTTTTGAAAACACAAATTATTTTTGTTTGTTTTTTAGGTGGTGATAAGGCATTAATTATTTTCATTTGTTATTTTTTTAACTGGCTTTATGCATTCAAGGAAGAGGTACTAATTATGGCAGAAACATTGATAGTCTTCAGCATGTCAGTGGCCAGACCGGAGTGTATACTAGACACCTGCTCAATAACTAGTAACTTAGCGTAGGGATTAGACAGTCTCATCATTGTTGGTTTCTGAAGTGAGGGGAAGCTCTCCAGGAGAACAGTCATCAGGAAGTGAGATGACTCAGCTAAGCTCCTGTGAAAGGTGGGACCGGCCAGCATGCCATCCAAGAGAACCCAAGAGAACAGCTGAGAAGAAACCAGAACACCTGAGCTTTTCTCCTGCTTCTTCCACTGCATTCCCTTCCATGAACATCCACTTCCTCATCCTCAAAACGAGGGCAGGGGCTTACTTCATAGAGCCATGATGAGCCCCTGATGAGATCAAGTATCAGCAACAGTTTATAATCCTCGAAGTGCAAGGTCAACGTAAAGTGGAGTCTGTATTCACTGCCAGAGAATCTCCAAAGATAAAAATCGGGAAGTCAACCCAAAGGATTCGGGCATCAGGGCTCTCAGAGACCTTGAGTCAAGCAGCCAGGAGTGGCTTTCTGAAGCAGCTGGCAAAGCAACCTCGGTGCTCAAGAAATTCTGACAGTTCCACCTAGCCTAAACCGCAACTGTGTGCTTGAGGGCCGCCCATCTGCCCCTTGTCTCTAACCTTGCACTCTCCCGCCTGTGCTGGGAAAGAAGACAGGGATACAAACTAGGTCTGCCTCTTGGTAATGCTATTTTCTTTTTTTTTTTGTTTTGATTTGGGGTCTCACTCTGTCACCCAGGCTGGAGTGCAGTGGCACCATCACAGCTCACTACAGCCTCAGCCTCCTGTGTTCAGGTGATCCTTCTGCCCCAGCCTCCTGAATAGCTGGGACTACAGGCATATGCCAACATGCCTAGCTAATCTTTTTGGGTTTTTTTGTAGACAAGAGGTCTCACTATGAGCCACCACACTCAGCTGGTAATGCTATTTTCTGACAAAGTCTGGGCAGAAGTCCTAAACTCAGAATCAAGCCACGATACTTTCATTTGTAAAACACACTTTTGAATTTCTATTTCGAAATCCTTTTTCTTCCAAGATTTTAATGTATTTATATTTCTATGAATGCATATTTTTTCTCTTCACTACTTAACACAGAAATTGTCTAGTAACCAAAATTAACTGGATTTCCCATATGTATTTAATTTCATCTTGTGAGATATAGAGCCTAAATGTACTCGTTATGGGAAAAGAAAGAAGGCAGCAGTAACCACAGCGATTCACTTGCAGTGATTAACCACAAGAACTCAAGACCACCCGCTGGGGAATCCCAGCCCTACTTCTGTGAGCTTTGTGACTTTGATCAATTAATCATATCCCTTTGTGCCTCATTTTTTCCTCAAGATGGGGATAGTAATAGTACCTACCTGTCAGGGATGTTATGAATTAACTGTAGTGAGCTAATATTTGTAAAGCACTTAGAATAACATCTGATACACACAGTGTATGTTAAATAAACAGCATGTAGGCCAAGCATGGTGGCTCACGTCTGTAATCCCAGCACTTTGGGAGGCAGAGGCAGGAGGGTTGCTTGAGTCCAAGAGTTAAGACCAGCCTGGGCAACATAGTGAGACCTCGTCTCTACAGAAATCAAAAAATAAGCCAGGCATGGCGGTGCATGCCTGTATTCCCAGTTACTCTGGAGGCTGAGACAGAAGGTTCTCATGAGCCCAGGAGGTTGAGGCTGTGGTGAGCCATGAAAGCGCCATTGCCTTCCGGCCTTGGCAACAAAGTGAGAACTCAATTCAAATAAAAAATAAAAGAAAATAAAATACAGCATCTTTCGATCAAATCGATGGAAACTGATATTTTCACAGACATGGTCTTAAGTTATTATAAAGCAAATGCTTTCTCTATAATTGTATATGTACTATATACTATTTTGACTCTTGACCCTAATTATAAGATTAAAAATGTATCGGCCAGGCTTAGTGGCTCAGCCTGCAATCCCAGCACTTTGGGAGGCCGAGGTGAGTAGATTGCCTGAGCCTGCGGGTTCAAGACCAGGCAGGGAAATTTGGCCAGACCTCATCTCTACAATAAATAAAAAATTAGCCAGATGTGATAGTGCGTGCCTGTAATTCCAGCCACTTGGAAGGCTGAGGCTGAAGGATCACTGGAGCCCAGCTGGTTGACGCTGGGGTGGCCGTGAGTGTGCCACTGCACTCCAACCTGGACAACAGAGTGAGACTCCAACTCAAAAAATAAAAAATAAAAATAAAAACGTATCCACCTAGAGAATTCAAAGAACTATCAGGAGCTTATGTGACTGCTTGTTAACAAATCTAAAAAGAATTAAGAGGTGGATTATGCATGGTGATTTTATGTAACCGTTGGCCAAATCTCTTCTTGAGCTGTTGGTTTTACTTTTGGGATAACCCTATCTTCTAATGATCCAGACTCAGTGAGGCTGCTAGCTTGAAATGGCACTCAGTGAGAAATACAGTCAGCAGCCAATTGTCTTCCCACAGAATGTTCTGCCAAGCTCAACACCAACTGACTTTTACTCACTATAGGAAGGCAGACAGTAAAAGGCCTTTGTTAATTCTGTTTCCTTTTTCCATGTTTGCTACAGGCACTACCTGGACTTGTCCATAACTTGTTGGTGACAGTTGGGAACACCACAAATGGCCTTTGATTCTCTGCCTCATTTGTACATCCTTTGGTCTCCCAGTGCTTTGTCAAAATGATCCCCAGTTAAAAGGGTCACTGGTTCACTTCTTTTAAACAGGCCAATCCAGAAGACGTGCAATACTGTGGCGACAGTACCAAGCAAACACTTCTCTCTAGAGTGAAGACTTTTTTTCATTTGTTTTTTGTTTTCTTGTTTCTAGACAGGGTCTCACTCTGTTGCCCAGGCTGGAGTGCAGTGGTGTGATCATATAGCTCACTGCAGCCTTGACCTCCTGGGCTCAGGTAATCCTCTTGCCTTCAGCCTCCTAAGTAGCTGGGACTACATGTGTGCATCACCAGGCCCAACTACTTTTTTGATTTTTTTTTTGTAGAGACAAGGTTTCGTGACTGGTCAACTTCTCTTCATTTGGATCCATAGAGGTGTTTCGGTGAGCATCTGGGTTAGCCCAGTGCAGCTCTGTCTGAAGGGCTAATAAGACTTGTAAGCAATTTGCTGGCCATTCTCACCAAACTCCCCACAAATGTCAGAGAGTTATATACACTCTACCTTGAAAAGTCACTTTGGGACAAGTTTTTCAAGGTAGACACAAAAGCAACACACTTCAAGAATTTTTTTTCCGTTTCTGTTTTAGAAATAGGGTTTCACTCAAGCTGGGCGTGGTGGCTCATGTCTATAATTCCAGCACTTTGGGAGACTGAGGTGAGAGAACTGCCTGAGTTCACGGATTCTAGACCCGCCTGGGCAACTTGGTGAGACCTCATCTCTACAAAAAATAAAAAAATTAGCCAGGTGTGGTGGCACTTCCCAGCTACTTGGAAGGCTGAGGTGGAAGGATCACCTGAGCCCAGCAGGTCGAGGCTGCGGTGGCCGGGAGTGTGCCACTGCTCTCCGGCCTGGGCAACAAGAGTGAGGCTCTAACTCAAAAAAAAAAAAAAAAAAAGAAAGAAAGAAAAAAAAGAAACAGGGTCTCACTCTGTACCCAGACTGGAGTGCAGTGGCATGATCATAACTCACAACAACCTCAAATTCCTGGACTCAAGTGGGCCTCCCTACTTAGTTCCCTGAGTAGATGGGGACTACAGGTGTGTGCTGCCATGCCCACCTATTATATATATATATATATGTATATATATATATATGGGGTCTTGCTATGTTGTACAGGCTGGTCTTGAACACTTGGCCTCTAGTGATTCTTCCACCTTGGGCTCCCAAAGTGCCAGAATTACAGGTGTGAGCCACTGCACCTGGCCAAGTCAAGCTTTAAATGATCTCATTTCAACAAGACACACCTTTTTGAGTAAATAAATCACTTTTTTTCTGCATGGACATTCCTGAACTATAACTGACCCTGTACGTCAGTTATGTTTCAGACCTAACTCAGACTTTAAGACAGATATGTGTTTTTAATGCTTGCAGTAAGATGGGCATTTTAAATGAATATTAGGAATTGAAAACTAGTTCAATTTCATTCTCAAAAAAAAGTTCTCTTCTTCCTGTTATTGGTAGTTCTGAACGTTAGATTTTTTTTTCCCCCAATGAGGTCAAAAAGTACCTAAGTATATGATTGTGAGTGGAAAAATAGGAGACAGAAATCAGGTATTGGCAGTTTTTCATTTTCATTTGTGTGTGAATTTTTAATATAAAAGCAGGGATGTAAACAACTAATAACGCAAGTCAAAATGTTTCAGTGAACAAGTTTCAGTGGTTTAACCTTATAACAATTATAAATAAACCTGTTAAAAGTTTCTGGACAATGCCAGCATTTGGGGTTTTTTTTTAAACAAGTAAATTTCTTATTGATGGCAACTAAATGTGGCGTTTGTAGCATTTTTATCACACAGTAGATTCCATCACTATATTTTTCTGAGTTGTCCTACATGAAAGTACATGTTTTTAATGTTGTCTGTCTTCTGTGCTGTTCCTGTAAGTTTCTATTAAAATACATTAAACTATAAAAAGAAAAAAGAAAACTAGTTCAATATCTAATAGGTCCACTGCATCGATTTAATCACAGACAAACAATAAAGCAGCAACTTACTGTCTCTCACAAATAAGATTTATAATAGCAGCTAAAGAAGCAAAAAAAGAAGTGGACCCAAGTCCCAAAGGTCTTCCAAAGGTCTCCAAAAGGCTTAGGTCAACGTGCCACCACTTGCATACAGACTGAGTGTGAAAATCAAGGGTGGATCAAGTGACAGGATGAGAGATGAGTGGCAAAAAATTATTCTATATTAAACTTATACTCCAAAATCACGCCAGGAGGTTGGGCACGGTGGTTCATGCCTGTAATCCCAGCACTTTGGCAGGATACGGTGGGAGAATCATTTGAACCCAGGAGTTCAAGACCAGCCTGGGCAACATAGTGAGACCTCGTCTCTACAAAAAAAATAAAAAAAATTAGCTGGGCATTTGGTGCATGCCTGTAGTTCCAGCTACTTGGAAGGCTGAGGCATAAGGATCGCCTGAGCCCAGAAGGTTGAGACTGTGGTGAGCCGTGATCATGTCACTGCACTCCAGCATGGGTGACAGAGTGAGACTTGTGCAATTCCAAGTATAAAACAGATCTCTGGCTTCCTGAATAAAACATGCTAAAACTTCCAAGGCACTGACTGTCTGTAGACCAACATGAACGTCCAAATACTCAAAGCTACTTCAAGGCTTGAAAGGCCTCCCACAACTTCTTCTGGGCTTCTGAAGTCATTTGACTCCACTTACAAAGTAACAATGTATCTATGAATGCCGTTGTGACCATAGAGACAATAAGAATGGCAGCTCTCACTCTTGCCACCAACTTCTGGCCTTCCTCTACTGAGTACCTGCTTTGGGCCAGGGTTGGTGCTGGGCTTTCCATATATAATATCCAGTCCTCACAAAGCCCTGTAAGGGAAATGCAATTGTCTCCATTTTACAAGTGAAGAAACTGAGACTTAAAGAGGTTAACAGCATATTTAAATAGCAGAGGTAGATTTGAAACTGAGTCGGCCCCAAACCAGTCTATGTTCCTTTCGCAGCAGCATACTCTCAGAGCTGCTATTAATTGAGCATCTGTTATCTGCCAGGCACTGGACTAGTCACTTAATTATTTGATTATGCATTTATTTATTTTTATTTTTACATTTTGAATCAGGGTCTCTGTTGCCCAAACTGAAGTGCAGTGGTACGATCACGGCTCACTGCAGCCTTGACCTCCTGGGCTCAGGTGATCTTCCTGCCTTAATCTCCTGAGTAGCTGGGACTATAGGCATACACCACCATGCCTGGCATTTTTTTTTTTAAGACGAGGTCTCACTACGTTGCCCAGACTGGTCTCAAACTCCTAGGCTTAAGCAGTCCTCCTGCCTCAGCTTCCCAAAGTGCTAGGATTATAGGCATGAGCCACCACACCCAGCCAAGTCATTTAAAAATATACTTGTGACTGTCAAAAGCAATGCTAAGAGGTGACTGAAGCTAGAGCAGTAAAGTAACTTCCCAAGGAACTCACAGCTAGTAAGTGGCAGACCTAATTTTATTTATTTATTTTTGAGTTGGCGTCTCACTCCGTTGCCCAGGCCACACTCACGACCACCCCAGCATCGACTTACTGGGCTCCAGCGATCCTTCCACCTCAGCCTTCCAAGCAGCTAGAACTATAGGCGTGTGCTATCACGCCTGGCTATTTTTTTTTTTTAATTGTAGAGATGAGGTCTCTCTAAGTTGCCCAGGCTGGTCTCGAACCCGCTGGCTTAGGCAATCCACTCACTTCGGCCTCCCAAAGTGCTTGATGACAGGCTGAGCCACCGAGCCTGGCCCAGACCTAATTTTAAATTCCAGGTTTATCACTGGTGAAATAAAATAAACCTAAACATTGAAACTCTTGTCTTTAGCATAAAAAAATAAGGGGACGAAACACTAAATGAGCCACAAAAGACAGAAAACTAGAATCAACTTTAAGTTATGAATACGAACAATCTACAGTTCTAGAATTCCCTCAAATAACATTTTTAATTAGGGGTCCCCAACCTCCGGGCTGCAGTCTGGTACTGGTCTATGGCCTGTTAGGAATCGGCCACATAGCAGGAGGCCAGCGGCGGGTAAGATCAGTGACGGCCTTAGATTCTCAAAGGAACACAAAACCCTACAGTGAACTGTACATGTGAGGAATCTAGGTTGCGACTCCTTATGAGAATCTAATGCCTGATGGTTTGAGGTGGAGTTGGGGGGGTGATGCTTGCATTGGGGAGTGGCTGCAAATACAGATTAACATGAGCAGTGAGTTCTATTGCACGACCACTCCCACACCTGTCTGTGGAAAAATTATCTTCCACAAAACCAGTCCCTGATACCAAAAAGATTGTGGACCACTGTTTTAAATGATCATTCTTTTTTGGAAGAAAAAAAAAAGACATTCAAATAACAATAGTTTATCCCCACAACATTCTGATGATATACACAGGAAGTAAGATTCATTGAGTACAGAAAGGCTAAGGGATTGTCCACAGTCCTGAAACTCATCCTGCTTGCCTTGACTCGGACGTAGATCTCTGCCTGCCCAATGAGGGTGCTCTGCTCTTGACACTGGCTATGTTCTTCCTCCAGTTAAAGTAAGATTGATTGATTTTCAGAGGAGGATAATGCCCATCCACCACTTGAATTTGGCTCTCCTGCAGAAAGCATGAATATCTGCTTCTAGATTTGGGGTTCAATTTAGTTTGTGGGTGATTACTATAGTTATTATTGAGACCACGTCTCACTCTGTCGCCCAGGCTGGAGTGCAGTGGTATGATTTCGGCTCACCACAGCCTTAACCTCCTGGGCTCAGGCGATCCTTCTGCCTCAGCCTCCTGAGTAGCTGGGACTACAGGCATGAACCATCCTCTCCCTGACTAATGTTTGTATTTTTTCTGTAGAGACGAGGTCTCACTAGGTCGCCTAGGCTAGTCTTGCGGGGCTCAAGCAACTCTCGCTCCTCTGTCTCCCAAAGTGTTGGGATTACAGGCATGAGCCACTGTGCCTGGCTGAGGGTGAATATTTTCAATTCACTCTTTTTGACCTTCAGCTAAAAGCCCACTTCTAATCAAAATAACACAGGGTATCTTGAATAAACAAAAAGAAAATAGCATTTCTTGTATAGCAGAAAATACATACATAAAATTACTCTCCAAAAGGAGGCATAAGGCAAGAGATTAGTAAGAAAAAGAGAAACAGCTCCCATTTGTTGAGCACTCCCTGTGTGCGAGCCATTGTTCTGAGCACTTGATATGCATGAACTTGTTTATTTTTTATAACAATTCTTATTATTCCCATTTTGTGGATGAACATTTTGCAGCACAAAAAGCTAATAATTTACCCAAGATGACAGGGCCAAGTGGCACAGGAAGTAGAAGAATGGG
This sequence comes from Tarsius wallacei, assembly GCA_963574415.1. Taxonomy (NCBI): domain Eukaryota; kingdom Metazoa; phylum Chordata; class Mammalia; order Primates; family Tarsiidae; genus Tarsius; species Tarsius wallacei. The sequence goes on from CAUYQG010184789.1 coordinate 9,523, forward strand.
GAGTTAAACCCAAGGAGATATTTCATGCTCTGAATACATTAGAGTATCATTTAAAACCTGGTCAATGACAGTGCCACTCGTGACTGCTATGGGCTATCTAACAACAGCTCACCGTGCCCCCTCCACCTCACCAGAGGGCCCTCTGATGGCGAGAGAACAAAAGAATAATGGACTAGCCAGGAGCACAGCGATTCTATTTCTATGAAAAATAACAGCATCCTAAGATGTTTTCCAAAACCAAGCTGAAAAAAACTTTATGGGTGAATTTAAGGAAGCAAGTCAGTCATGTTCAAATTATTTTATGTAAAGAAAGAATTCGTTTTTAGAATGTCTACACTAAAAGCCGCAGGTATTTGCAGAACACAAAAATCTGACATCCATCCACGTTAAGCCATCTTTGGAATGAGAAGGTTTTCTAGGAAAGAAGCTTTTCTTGAGTTGTTTTTGTTCCTGTCAAATCGTATTTTTTTTCTATTTCTTCCATTAGATCTTTACTTTGATGATGATGGTGGTGATGACTTTACATTTGCCAAGTTTCTACTTTGTGCCCAGAGGTGAGATAAAGCTTTTACATTTAATAACATACATTTTCATGAAACAGTCACAACAGCCCGGCAGTCAGTATTACTATTGTTTCCATTTTGCAGATAAGGAAACTGAGACTCAGAGAAGTAAACTAACTTGCTCAAAGTTGCAAAGCCAGGGCATGAATACATTTTTGTCTGATCTAAAAGCCCATAGTATTCATGATTTATGGGCAGCAAGTCAACATGGCCACCTAACTGTCCCCTCCTTATAGAAAGACAAAGACCACCCGAGTGCTGCACACTCCAGTCAAGTTCCACCACCTCCGAGTCCTGGACAGGAATGAGTGGACGGGTCAGATGGCTCAGGCGAGCCCCACTGGCCAAAGACTGACCAGAGGTCTAAGTGTGTGTTCATTCTCTTCATTCTGCCTTAAACTGGAAACAGGTACACTCTCTCAGAAACAAATAAAATATTTATAACAATCATCAAACTAGAAAAACATTCCAAGGATAGATCAGTGAGTTTAGTTTTCAGAACGTTCGTTAGCACAAAGTTCATCATAGTTCTGAAAGAAAAAAATGAAGTGCTTCAAGCCTGAACTAAAACATAAGGAGCCCAAGAAGAAAAGCAAAAGCTCCTGTTTTAAATTTTAGACTAAACCTGTATTTGCATTTGAATCTATATATGTATAGAAATGATGGGACCAGATCGGATAGGAAACATCACTGTGGAAGTGTTGAAAATATTGACTGAGATGCCAGAAAATTATTTCAGTATTGGGTACATCATTCTTATGTAGTGGATTTTGCTAGAAAATACTATCCATCCCAGGCACAGTGGCTCATGTCTGTAATTCCAGCACTTTCGGAGGCCAAGGTGGGAGGATAACTTAAGCCCAGAAGTTCACCTCTACAAAAAATTAAATAAAAAAAAAATTAGCCAAGTGTGGTGGTGTGCACCTATAGTCCCAGCTACTCAAGAGGCTGAAGTGGAAGGATCACCTGAGTCCAGGAGTTTGAGGTTAGGGTGAGCTGTGCCACCGTACTCCACAGCCTGGGCAACAGAGTGAGACTCCAACTCAAAAAAAAAAAAAAAAAGTACAATCCATAATCAGTAACAGTCAGTATATATGACCAGTGTGGATGATAAAATATGAGAAAAAATGAAATGCCTTCTCTGTTAGCACCCCTACCTCTACTCAGACCATGGGGAAGCCCCTGAGCATCTCAGGAAGGGCCATGCTCCCTTTTGTCCAAGCCGCTCAGGCCAACCTTCTCCAGGAAGCCTCCCTGGATACCCTCCTCCATGCTGGCATCTGTCATTGCATTGATTCCACCGTCTACTTTTTGGTCTTCACAAGAGACTGAGAATTCTTGGATGACTGAGAATTCCTACGGACTCTTATTGTTTTTTATATTCCAGCACTCAGCACTTAGCTAAGGTGCTCAATAAAATTGGGACAAAGTGAATGAAAATAGGTTATAAAATTAAAACTTTTTTAGAAATGAAAGGAAAAAGATGTCTAAAATGCAAATCTTGCACAAATAATTTTACTCTGGCCCAGCTTGTTCATAAGGGTATATTTAAAAACCTCATATAGAAGGATTTACTGAACCTTGCCAGTTGTTCACCACTAAAAAATATTTTGCGCCTCCAAACCACATAAATATGCTGTTACTGATTATCGTTAACAATGCAGTAGCTCCAAGTAGTATAAGTGAATAATTATACATAGAGAATACTTTGCCACAAAACTATGATACAAATTTTGAAAGCACAATGGCATTTATGCTCTGTATCTTTTGGGGGAGAGGGTTGGGGTCACACTCTGTCCTTCAGGCTGGAGTGCAGTGGCATGATCACAGCTCACCGCAGCCTTTACCTCCTGGGCTTAGATGATCCTTCTGTCTCTGCCTCCGAGTAGCTGGGACTACAGGCACATGCCACTACACCCGGCTAATTTTTAAAAAATTTTTTGTAGAGACGAGGTCTCACTAGGTCGCCCAGACTGGTCTTGAATTCCTGGGCTCAAGCGATCAAGTGCATGCCACCATGCCCAGCGACATTTACACTGTGAATTACCAGACGCTTCCTAGATCTGAAACTGGCTCCCTTGGGGACAGTCATTTATCCTTTGGTCTCAGTTTTTCTACCCATAAAATGGGGGTAACCAGTAACCATTCCTGCCACTTCCTCCTCCATTCTATCTTGTGGATATAATGAAGGCATGGCATCTGTCGAGTGGGGATCTTCACGATAAAGGCACTATTACCAAAAGCACTGCACAGTCCCAAGGTCAAGTCCCACCATCAGTCACTCCCTAGGTGATGACCCCTCATTACCCCTTGCCCTCCTTAGCAGGCTGATAATAGTGTAGACCTGCTAAAGTCTTTGCCAAAGCAAGACGACATGGGGGGGGGGGCGGATACACGTTCCCCTCGCTGGCCCTTGGGCGAAGCCAACGTCGCGAGGATCCTGGTCACCCCCCGCGGCTGCCCCCCTCCCGCCCCGAGACCCTCCTGCGGCGCGAAGCGGCCTCGGGCGGGGGTCCCCTCCGCCGAGGAGGGTGGAGGGACTCGAGGGTCTGCGCGGCCGGGGAGGACGGGGAGGGGGAGGGGGGCCGGGAGGGCTCGGCGCGGGGCTCACCTGTCCCCGGCGACGGCAGCCGGGGGCGGGTGCGGGACGAACACCCCACAGCCCGACGGCGGAGGCTGCAGCTTCTTTTTGGGGCGCCAGAGGTGGAAGGTGCTGTGCTTCCTGGGGGCCCTGGACGGGCCGGGCTCCCCGGGGTGGCCCCGAGCCGGCGGCGACAGCGGCATCTTCTCGTCGTCGGACGCCGTCCTCCCCGTCGCGCGGCGCTTCTGGAAGAACATGCCCCGGCGCCCGCTCGCGCGCCGTCGGGCCCGCCCCCGGCCGCGGATGCGGGGGCCGGCGGGGCGGCGGAGGTGCGCGGGCCCGGGAGCCCCAGGTGGGGCCGCCACGCCCCCGGTGCCCGGCGCTGGGGCGCGCGGCGGCCGCGGGCAGCGCCACCTGCCGGGCGCCGCGGGAACCGCGCCCCTGCCGCCGCGTCCCGGCGCTGGGTGGGGAGCCGGTGGCCGCTCCTGGCCCGGGCCAGGCCGGCCGGGTGAGTGGCCGCGTAGCCATGCTCCCCGCCTGGAGGGGGATGGGAGAGGCGCATCCCGGGCCGGGCCGCCCCGCAATTAGGACTCTTCCGCGCTGGCCTTTGGGTGGCTTGGGCAATGTCCCGTGTGGGGTGGCTTCTGTTCCCGTTCGTAAACACGGGTGCCCACACCTCTCCTCTGCCCAAGATTCTGAATAATTGATTTGTACTCACATCTCATAAAGCACAAAAGGATTAAAAAAAAAAAAAACCAGAAGGGAATTAACTATATTACCCAGTTCCATAAGGGCTTAATGGATCCCTCGCAGGGAATGAAGTGCCAGAACCACAAGGTACCCATCGTCTCTCTGTTTTACTGCTGATGACTTTCTGTTCTTAACCTCACCATCGTGGTTAAATAGCAAAGACGGCGGCTGTTTAAGCCAAGGAAATGCATGAACAATTATGTTGGGCATCATTCAAGTATAAAAAGCCCAAGAACTAAACATTGCTTAGAAATTCAACACAAGTTCTTATGCTGTAATAAAGTCGTCTTTATTGTCTCCTTTGAAAACTGGCTCATTCATTCATCTGTTCATTCAAGGGACATTCATTTTTATTTTTACTTTTTATTAAGGGATAACCTACATACAGTAAAAAATGCACAAAGCATAAGTATACAATTCAAATTCTTAAAGCTGAGCATAGTGGCGCCTGTCTGTAATCCCAGCAATTTAGGATTGCTTGAGTCCAGGAGTTCCAGACCAGCCTGACAACATAGCAAGACCTCATCTCTACAAAAAAAAATCAAAAAATTAGCCAGGCATAGTGGCGTGGGTCTGTAGTCCCCAGCTACTTGGGAGGCTGAGGTGGAAGGGTTGCCTGTGCCCGGGAGATAAGGCTACAGCGAGCTGAGATTGTGCCACCGTACTGTAGCCTGGGCGATAGAATAAAACCCTGACTCAAAGAGAGCAAGAAAGAGAGAGATAGAGAGAGAGAGAGAGAGAGAAAGAAGAAAGGAAGGAAGGGAAAGAAAGACTCAATTTTTTACACATTGTGGTTGGAATGCAAAATGTTTTTAATGAAGGAGAGTTGACATTCTTCTAGAATATCCTTCTGTTTGTGGCTTTTAAATCTACCATTATAAAAACATCAAATATATCCAAAACTTAGAGATCTCTCTTACCCCCTTCCAGTGTATTGCTCCTCCCACCATTATTCCAATCTTTTTCACTAGAGAGTCTTGTTCCCCTTCTGGGGCTTTATTTAAGTGAAATCACAGCATAGACTCTAGTTTCTGGTTTTCTTTGTTTAATATTAGTCTGTGAAGATCATCTACATTGTTGCATGTACTATAGCAATTACTATTCCATGATAGGAATATACCACAACTCATTTATCCATGTTATTGTGGATGGATATTTAGGTTGCTTCCAGTTGGGGGCTATTATGAATAAAGCTAATGTGAACCTTCTTAGATGTAAGCTTTCTCACACACACACACACACACACACACACACACACACACACACGGTTCAATCTTTGGGTAATAGGATATATGCTCAGCTTTAGTGGAAAGTTTTCCAAAATAGTTGGGTCAATTTATACTCCTTCCTGCAATGTTTGAAATTTCCAGTTTTTCAATATCTTCAACACTCGATGTTAACAACTCTGCATTTTGGTCACTCTGATAGTGAAGTTGCGGTATCTCATTGCAGTGTATATGTCCTCAAGAAATATTAATGAATGTGTTGATACTGTACTAATTATTTGCCAGGCCCTAACTTAGAGAGGGCACTGACAGATACAGTGGACACAGTGAAGATAACACTAAAGGCTAAGAGAATCAGTAGAGGAAAGTACAGGCATTATGGGAATTTGGAAGCGTTACTAATCTAGTCCAGTAGTTTGGGAGGAAGGGGAGTGGTCAGCAAAGATTTATTATAATGGTGACTCTTTAGTTGAGTCTAAAGGACAAAGGGAACAGTAAGAAAGGATGAAAAGAAGGAAGAGAGGAGAAGGAAAAGAAAAGGAGAACAAGGGAAGAGAAGACATCTCTATACACACTTGAAATATTTGAACATTCAGTATCTTGGTCTTTTCTCCCTGACTCTCCCAAGTAGAATTTTTCACTTCATCCCTCTGTTGTGCCTCCTGTGAATTGGGAACATATTTCTGTTAATCACACTGTTTGCATTGCATTACCATTATTTGTTTACATTTTTGTATATCCCCTTAGCCTGAGAGAAACTTAAGGACATTTCTCATTTACCTTTGTATTTCAAGACACCAATGTCCATTGATTGAAATCATGAATGAAATGAATTGGTGGACTCACTCAGTTGGATGCCTAGAATGTTTCAGGTACAGATCTTTTAAATTGTACATTTCATAAGAACGAAGGTCACATGTCTCTTTCTCATGGTTTTACCCCCAGTGACTAGCATAGTGCATGGCACAGAGCAGGCTGTCAAAATATATTTGTTATATGAATTATTCAAGAAGCTAGGCTGGATGCGGTGGCTCACACCTGTGATCCCAGCACTTTGGGAGGTGGAGACGAGAGGATTGCCTGAGCCTGGGGGTTTGAGACCAGCCTGGGCAACTTGGTGAGACTTCATCTCTACAATAAATTTAAAAAATTAACCAGGTGTGGTGGCGCGTGCCTATAGTCCCAGCTACTTGGAAGGCTGATGCAGAAAGATCGCCTGAGCCCAGCAGGTCGAGACTGTGATAACTGTGAGAGTGTCACTGCACTCCAGCCTGAGTGACAGAGTGAGACTCTGACTCAAAAAACAAAAACCAACAAACAAAAAACAAAGTTAGAACTTTGCATAGAAAGATGAGACATAGTACCTGAGTGATGGAGACATACAGGGAAGCAGATATGTATAATAAAACTTGATAAGTGTTCTAACCAATGTGCTTCAGTCATGGTTTTTCAGTCACTGCAAAAACAGATCTACTAAAACTTATTTAAGTAGTAAATTAATTTACCAAGGGATATTAGGTGGTTCATATAATTATCCAAGAGAGTCACAGAGCCAGACTCTGAAACCCAATCATTCATTCCCAGTCACCCCAGAAAACAGTTCTGGCAAATTCCACTCTCACCATCACTCAGGACTAGGGGCTACTTACCAACAGCTCTGCTACTGGCCCCCCAGAATCAAAGGCCTATTTACATTGATCTTGCCAAAAGATCACTCTCCTCCCTCATTCTCCTGGCGCACACGCTCCTCACTTCAAGGGGGAAAAGGTTGTCTGAAGGGACATCTGATTAGAAGAGCCTGGGTTATCCCACTGTTTCCTAGCTGCGAGGGAAATTTGAGTTTTTGGCTTCTACCTCAGAGAGTTGGAATCCATGTGGCTAAAACTGTGCCCAACATAGCCTCAGTATTCAAGAACCCAAAGCGTGGATGATGGCCATCATTGAAGGAAAGGACACAGGGCTGTGGGACACAGAAGGAATGACTAACTCCGCTGGATGGCTTAAGGAAGTCATCATCAGGGAGGTGACTGATTTATGAGCTGTGGCTCATGAATAAGAATTTACTAAATGCCGAAGAGAGGGCGGGCAGTCCAGGAAGAGTAAACACATTGTGAAAGGGGGCACGACGTTGCTGGGGAATATTCAGAAGCTTAGAGAAGGAGGGAGCGAAGGAGACTGGGCTGGGGCAGAGTGGCGGGCAATGACCTCAGTCAAAGCAGGAGGGACTGGATTGCTAAGCACTTGCGAAGTCATGCTTCTAAGAAGCCGGATTTAGTGCTGTAGGAATCCAGCTTACATTATCAAGTAGAGAAGTGACATGAACACACTTGGGTTCTTAGAAAAGTACCCTGGATGTTTGGACTAGAGAGAAACAAGGAAGGTTTGGAGAGACCAAGGAAGGGGTGGCTGCAGAAGTATTGTGAGAGGTGATGGGATCCCATCCCAAGGAAGTGGGGCAGGAATGAAGCTGGGTGTGGATACAAAAAACATGTAAAAGATGGAATCACCAGGACTTGCAGTGAATGGAGGAAGAGAACCAATCAAGGATAATGGCTAGGGGACCAGGTGTCCAGCTAGGTACACAGATGGAAGCAAAGCCATCAACTGAAAACAAGTATCCAGGAGAAATACCAAGGTCTCAGCATGAAAGGCAACTGGGTTTTCAATATATTGAGACTTGGAGGCTTTCTAGGCAGAGGTGTCTGGGAGTTTGTGGAAAAGTACGTTCCTGAGGTCACAGGTCAGGGCTACCTATGTAGACTTGGCCTTCATCACTGATGGGATGGATGCCGTGGAATTGGGTGACATCACCCAGAGCGGCTGTGAGGGATAAGGGTTAAAAAGGAACAAAGCTGGAAACCTGGATAACACTAACACTTAAGGGTCTTGCAGGTAAAGGAGAGTCCACATACAACAGAGGCCAGCCAGAGCAGCTGGTGCCAAGTATAGTCTTTCAGCCACAGTCATGTGGTTTCTGTTTTCAACCCTTCGCTCAGGCTGCATCCTCTCGCTCATAAGAAATTTTCACGCCTCTCTCCATCCAGCAATCTGAGGTCCATTTCAAGTCTCCCCTTGTCTTCCAAGAGGCCAGCTCCCTTCAATCTACACTGATGTCTTTTTATTTCCCGAAGCTTGTATTATGCTTTCTATCTGAATTTATTTATTTGTTTGTTTGTTTGTTTGTTTGTTTTTGAGTCAGAGTCTCACACTGCTGCCCAGTCTAGAGTGCAGTGGCACCCTCACGGCTACCTCAACCTCAACCTGCTAGGTTCAGGCGATCCTTCTACCTCAGCTTCCCAAGTAATGGAAACTACAGGCACAGGCCACCATACCTGGCTAATTTTTTTTATTTATTGTGGAAACCAGGTCTCTCCAAGTTGCCCAGGCTGGTCTCGAACCCTTAGTCTCAGGCAACGCTCTCGCCTCTGCCTCCCAAACTATCTGAATTTAAGTTGACATTGTGTAGATTGTAAAATGCCCACAATACTCTTGCAGTCTATTTCCTCACTTCTTATACTGGAGTTGGCCATGAGACTTATTTTGGCAAGTGAAGTACAAGAAAATATAATGCAGAATTTTGAGAAGGGCTTGCACACTAAGACTGATTTCTTTGTTGCTCTTGGAGTCTTGCTGCCATATGAACACATCTGGAGTAGCCCGTCAGATCATGAGAGATGCGTGGCCAAACCACCCTTAACCTCCCTAGTCAATAGTGCCAGCCATCAGAAATGAGAGTGAGCCCATTGGGGACCAGCCAGCAAATTTGTCCTAGACACATGAAAGAGCCCATTAGAGATCAGCTGAGGCTGTCCTAGACCAGAATGGCCCAGCAGAATCATAAGCTATAACTAAATGGTGCTGTTTTTTAAGGCATTTGTTATTGTTATATAAAAATATTTGTTTTTTTTAAAAAAAGCAATGACCTAGCATAAAGTCAATAATAGCCCACTCAATTTTGAACATCTTTGGTGGTTTTTTTTGTTTGTTTTTTTTTGAGTCAGAATCCACTATGTCACCCAAGCTGGAGTGCAGTGGCATGCACATTGCTCACCAGTCTTGACTTTTTGGGCTCAGGTGATCCTCTTGTTTCAACCTCTAGAGTAGTTGGAACTGCAAGTGCACATTACCATACCTAGTTAATATTTTTATTTTATTTTTATGCTTTGTAGAGGTGAGGTCTTGCTACATTGCCCAGGCTGGTCTTGAACTCCTAGGATCAAACAATCTTCCCTCCTCAGCCTCCTGAAGTGCTGGAATTATAGGCATGAGTCACTGTACCCAGCCTTTTGTATTTTAACTTTGGAGAGGTACAATAAATGAAGGCAATATAAAACTTTGAACTATCACATAAGGATTCAATTATGTTCAAGCTACTTAATAAGAAAATGTGTCTTAGCCTAAATTAGTTGTTAAATGTTTACCTGGGTTAGATGAATAAAAAATACAAAATCATTTAAATAGATGGAAAAAGGAATTCTTGAACTGACCTTATGGTCATAAACATTTTTATAGTATTCTTATACGTTATTAGAAAGAAAGTGTCAAATTAAGCCACACAAGACTGGAAGATAGTCAGATTCTGACCAAAAGGAGGAATAAGTTCTCACTGAACACTCAGGAATTCAACAGAGATTGCAAAATGGTCACATTTTAGTAGAGAGACTAGCTAACACAGAGCAAAGTTTACTGAAAAGTGACTGTAAAAGAAAAAGCTAAAAAGCATGCTTCAAAAGCATCACATGATCAATAAGTAGTCAAACAAAACAAAGTTCAACACTTTACAGGAAGACTGGTCCAAAAGTAACTTGACTTCATCTCCCAAAAAACAATCTAAAACTCTTTGAAAGAAGACAACAAAATCCAGCCCTCAACAAAGTATAATTTACAATGTTAAGCATCTAGTCAAAAATTACTATACAGGCAAAGAAATAGGAAAAAGTGACCCATAAGCAAAAGACAAATCAGTCAATAGAAACTCTCCCAGAAGCCAACCTGTAATCCCAGCACTTTAGGAGGCCAAGGCAAGTGGATTGCCTGAGTCTGAGGGTTTGAGACCAGCATGGGCAACTTGGTGAGACCTCGTCTCTACAATAAATAATAAAAAAAATTTAGCTGGATGTAGTAGTGCACACCTGTAGTTCTGGCTACTTGGAAAGCTGAGGTGGAAGGATTGCCGGAGCCCAGCAGGTCAACGCTGGGGTGGCCGTAAGCATGCCACTGCACTCCAGCCTGGGCGATGGAGTAAGACACCAACTCAAAAAAATAAATAAATAAAAAATAAACCCACCCAGAAATGGCTGAAATGATGGAACTAGCAGACAAGGACTCAAAACAGTTATTATGAGGTCAGGTGCAGTGGTTCACATCTGTAATCCCAGCACTCTGGAAGGCCAAGGCAGAAGGATTGCTTGAGTTCAGGAGTTTGAGACCAGCCTAGGCAATATAGAGAGACCCCATCTCTACAAAAAATTAAAAAATTAGTCAGGCATGGTGGCACATGTCTGTAGTCCCAGCTACTCGGAAGGCTAAGGAAGAAGGCTCACCTGAGTCCAGGAGGTCAAGGCTGCAGTGAACCATAATCATGACACTGCACTCCAGCCTGGGAAACAGAGTGAGACCCTGACTCAAACACACACACAGACACACACACACAGTTGTAATAAACATACCCTAGGACTTAAAGGAAAGCGTGCACATAATGAGGAGAAAAAGTAAAGATATAAACACAATTCAAATAAAACATCTAAAGGTAAAAAATATAATATCTGAAATGAAAAAAATCACTGGATGGAACAGTAACAGATTATTTTTATAGAAGAAATATCCAGTGAACCTGAAGAGATAGCAATAGAAACTCTCCAGATCTCCAGATAGTTTCTGAATAAAATAAAAGATTTTTTTTTTTAAGGTGGGGGAGAGAGAGAGAGAGCGAGAGAGACAGAGAGAGAGAATGAATGAGAGGAGGAGGTGAAGAAGAAAGAAAGGAAGTAAGCTTTTCATTTTGATAGGGTCCCACTTGTCTATCTTATCTCTTATGGCAAGGGCTTCCAATTTCTGTAAGGATGTCTCCTGCATTTTGCAAGATTCTTAAAGTTTGTGGTTTTACATTTAGGTCTTTGATCCATTTGGAGTCGATTTTTGTGTATGGTGATAGGTAGTGGTCCTGTTTTCATTCTTCTGCACATGGTCAGTCAGTTTTCCCAGCACCATTTACTGAATAGGTTCTCCTTTCCCCAGTGGTTGTTGTTGGAGGCTTTGTTGAAGATGAGTTGGCTGAGAAATTGAAGTTTTGCTTCTAGAATCTCTATCCTGTTCCATTGGTCTATATGTATGTTGTTATACCAATACCAGGTTGTTTTGATTATTGTAGGCTTATAGTAAAGTTTAAAGTCTGGAAGTGTAACACTTCCTGCTTTGTTTCTTTTGCTAAGGGTTGTTTTGACTATTTGTGGTCATTTATGTTTCCATGTAAATTTCTGTATAGTTGTTTCCAGGTCTGAGAAGAATGATATTGGTAATTTAAACCTGGGTATAGTGTTGAATCT
>CAUYQG010184791.1:0-20113 GCA_963574415.1 Tarsius wallacei
GGAGCAAGTTTATGTAAAACTCTTAATTTGTTTTATATGTATATATTTGTATATATGTGAGTGTACTGGGTCACAATTTAATACGTATTTCTTACTTTGGATTGCAGCCAAGCATTTGAGAGCCACTGATCATTGTCATAGCCCCATCTACTGGTACTTAAGGATTTTGCCACTGAAGGATTTTAGGAAGTTAATGGTCTATGCTCCATGCCTTTGTATGGTCTTTTCCTTTGTGATTTTGAAAAATATATTTTTTTCTGAATAATAATATTTGTCATTAACGCATGTCTAGATTCTTTCTGATCAATACCAGATGCGAGATGTATTGGAGAAATCTGATCATTTGATGGCTGTGGCAAAAAATCTGTTTCCTCATAGGCGCACAGGTATTCAACTCAAACAAAAGCTTCTTTTCCTGTTAACTATAGCTCACACCTGATTATTTGGAAGAATTTAAAGTCCTTTCTTAAGCATCATATTATTTGTATTACAAGTATTCTAGGGTAAATTATAATTAGAGTCATTATAAATTGTTTGCTTTCCACTAAAAATACTAGCTGATTGTATTACAAATTATTGCTAAGGAAAGGTAAATTATATTATCTACCAAAATATTTTATGGTGTATTTATAGGATTTGGTGATTTTTTAAAAAATGTAATTTAACTTTCATCTTATTAATATTAAATTACCATATAATCATAACACACGTGTTTATATATAATTTTAGTAAAGCTTAACTTGAAACCTAAAGCAACTTCTGTGTCTCTCTAAAAGATACCTTGTTTCTTATCAAATACACAGCATTATTAGTTTTAATGTGCATATATCCACTGTTTATCTTAATCTCTCAAAAACAAATTATTACATTTTAGTATAAGGTTTGAATTATAGCTTGGCCATCTCTTAATATGACTCTGGGCTAGTTGCTTAATATCTCTGAGTTTCAGTTTCTTGATCTATAAAATAGTTATAGTACCTACCTCATAGGCTTTTGTGAGAGTAAAGCAGGTTAACATATATAAAAGCATTTAGAGTTAACATGTAAAAGCATTTACTGCCTGGCATATACAATAGTAAGTACTCTATAAATATGAGCTGCTATTATTGTTTAATATTTTCATCTGTGATCCAAACCAATGGCAGTGTACAGCTTGTGAAGCCAATTAAGTGAAACAAAATCATCATGACTTATTTTCCTTTCACAGGGTTTCCAAATATAACAATGGCTCCTGATTCCTCTCAGGGTCCCATCGTGGTAAATCAAGACCCTGTCACCCAGTCTATCCTTAATGAATCTGTCATAGAACCTCAGGTACTGTGTTCTACTCACAGCTATAATGCTTATGCTGAAATGAAGTTTAGGTTGATGTAGGTATTGCAGTAAACATTTTAAAGTTTAAATGTCAACAAATGCTAGTTGTGGTTGCTAGGTTTGCTCTTACTAAAGCATATTTACTTTCTGTGAGTAATGTTTATACCAAACAAGGTAAGACTGGATAATAATAGCTAAAATTTATTGAGTGTTTATCTAGGAGGTCTAAGTTCTATTATTACTTCTTTGGGACAGATGAAGAAACTGAGGCTCAGAAAAATTAAGTGACTTATCTAAGATCACGTAGTTTGCATCAGAGGTATTATTCAAATCTAGGCCATTGGCTCCACAAGACTGCCACCTTTTATCATTATGGAAGCAGCAGGGTATCTTTCTACTTGGAGTCGAGCGGGTTTGTGTTCATATTCTGATATTTACTAGTTGTTTGATGTTGAGTCAATTTCTTAAGATATCTGGGTTGGCTCCGAGTGTTTTTTGTTTTCTTGTTTTTTGTTAAATGGGAGTGGGGTATACCTAATATGGTTGTTGCATGAATCAGCTGTGAGAAGTTATGTATAGTGCCTGGAATAATACCAGAAACATCGTTCTTCATTAAATTTTAGTCTGTTTTAATGTATTAGTGTGTTTAAGAAGTAGCTGCCCAGGAAACCTGGAATTTGTTAGTTACATAGGAAAATTATAGTGGTAAAACATAAATTAGCTCTATTCTAACCTAATTGGAACTCTTAATTAGTCAAAATGTTTAGAATTTTGAGATAGGAAGCAGTTTTTAAAAGCCCATAAAGAATGTAATACTAAAATAAAGCAACTTCTTGTGCATGAATAGGACTCAATACCTATTTAAAGAAATTTCGTTAGTTATTTATAGCTTCTATGAAAAAAGAGAATTATCAGTTTGAAGGATGATCCTTGGAAATTACAAGGTCCAGAATCACAAAAGACATATGTATTAATTGTATTGTTTTCTACTTATATGAAGGGGGATCCAAAAAAAAACCTGAATTATCTTTTGAGGGGTGGGCGCCTCATAGTACACTCAGAATTTGCTCCTCTGGAGCAAATGGTCAGCTAAAGTTTTTATCTGGAAGTTTTGAGACAGTTGCTTCATCCTGAGTTATAACTAACAGGACAGAATCATCCTGAGTTATAACTAACAGGTGACTGGTTCTTCCACCACACCTTGCTGAGTGTTCAGCAGTTTTTGACCAAAAACAGCATGACCTCTGTGTCCCCACCCTCTCTATTCACCTCATCTTGCCCCAGGCAACTTTTTTTTGTTTCCCCAGATGAAAAAAAAGTCCTCAAAGGGAAACATTTTGCTTATGTGGAAAAGGTGAAACAAAACACAACAGAATCACTAAAAGTTATTAAAATTGACAAGTCCAAAAACTTTTGAGCAGTGGAAAAAGCATCTTGATAAGTGTATTGCATCAAATGAAAAGTACTTTGAAGATTACTGAAGTTTAAAGAATAAGAATAAATACACAATTTTTTATAAATTTTGTTTTTTTGGGTCCCTCGTCATAAAGGCAATTAAATAGAAAGTTGCATATATTTTAAATAGTCAAACCCATTAGTCATATCCTTAGACAAAAACCATTTGTGTTTTGGCACTTATCAAAAAGTTATTTCAGATAGTTAGAAATTTAATCATTCTAGAATGTCTTATTGATATAGTTTGTTCAACTAAAATTTTACTTTTATTTAAATAAATTGTATAAGGTAGTGCCCTGTTTATTTGACAGTCATTTTTTTTAGCATTTTTTTCAGTTATTCGTAAATAACTGAAATATGTGCACAGTGTATCCCAGCAGTATGGAATAAAGCAGTCAGATTTTATTCTTGAAAAGTACATCCTTGCATCTGAGCCAAATAAGTTAATACAGTAGTAGAATTTCAATTACTGTTACTGATATAAATTTGCCTAGCTGGTTTAAGTTCTTTTTTAATTTACAGCTGATAACAGATTAAAAATAGGCAAACTTCTCAATGTAAACCAGAGATAGCAGAGAGAAATGACAATGAGGGAGGAGACATCTAAATAGATAAGAAGACACCTAAATAGAAGCCACCTAAATAGATAAGCAGAAGACCACTGTACATTAATTACTGTACTTAAAAAGAAATTGATGCTGGCCAGGTGCGGTGGCTCAAGCCACTGAGGTGAGGGGATCGCCTGAGCCCACGGGTTCGAGAACAGCTTAGGCAACTTGGTGAGACCTCATCTCTGTAATAAATAAAAAATTAGCCAGACGTGGTAGCACGCGCCTGTAGTTCAGGCTACTTGGAAGGCTGAGGCAGAAAGATTGCCTGAGCCCAGCAGGCCGACCCTGGGGTGGCTGTGAGCATGCCACTGCACTCTAGCCTGGACGACAGAGTGAGACTTCAACTCAAAAATAAATAAGTAAATAAATTGATGTTGCTATAGATAATCTTTTTTAAAAAATTTTTTTGGAGAGATGGAGTATCACTATGCTGCCCAGGCTGGTCTTGAACTCCTGGCCTCAAGCAATCCTCCTGTTTCAACCTCCCAAAGTATTGGGATTATAGGCGTGAGCCACTGTACCTGATCTTCTATAAATAATCTTGAGTCACCAAGAAAAACTGAATTACTTAACTGTAACTGCATTACTTAAGTTCTCTGGACCCTATTTTCTTCATCTGTAATAGGAATGAGTGAGACTACATTTACTCAGTTATTCATCAAGTAATATTTCAGGTGCTGCACTAGCTGCTGGGATACATGAATGAATAAGGCATGTTTCTATCTTTGAGTTGGGGAAGTGACAAGAGCTGAGATTAGATAGCAGGAGCCAGGTCATGAAGGGCTGAAGAATTGGGAAGTAGAGCCACTAAAGGATTTTAAGAAGAGTGGAGTCATGATGAGATTGAGTATAGTGTGAAAGATGCATTGAAGAGGGACAAGACTTGAGAGAGCATCTACTTGAGAAGACTTAGGTGGGAAGCTTAGAAGTAGTAAGGGCCTGGCCCAAAGCAGTGCCAGTGGGGAAGGAAATAGAGAACAGAGATAGATTTGAGATTGGTTAAAATGAGGCAGAGTTGACAGGCTTGGTGACTGATTGAACATGATGGGTGAGAAAAAAGGATAACTCCTAGTTTGCTGGCTTGAGCATTTGAGGAGATGGTGACACTGTTCATGGTCTTAGGTAATATTAGCAGGAACAAGTTTTCTGGAAGAAGGCAGAAGCTTAGGAAGATGTTCAATTTTTGACCTGTTGAGTGAGGGGTGTTTGGTAGGCAGTTGAATATAAATGACTAGGGCTCAGGAAAGAGATGAGATCTGAAAGATAAGAGATTTGGAAATTGACAGCATTTGATTTATAATTAAAACTTTGGAGTTAGATCAAATCATTCAGAAAGTGTGTCAGATGAGAGCAGAAAAGATTCAAAGGGAGGACCTTGAGTCACATCAGATATAAGGGAAGGGTAGAGAAAAGAAGAACTCCCTAGCCCAGCACTTTTGGTGGCTGAGAAGGGAGGATTGCTTGAGTTTGAGACCAACTTGGGCAACATAGTGATATCATGTCTACAAAAAATTTAAAAATTAGCTGGGTGTGTGGTGGTATGTATCTGTAGTCCTAGCTATTTGGGAGGCACAGGTGTAAGGACCACCCAGGAGGTCAAGGCTGCAGTGAGCCATGATTGTGCCACTGCACTCCAGCCTGGACGACAGAGTGAGAACCCAGCTTAATAAAAGAACCAATGAAAGAGATTAGGAAGGAGTAGCCAGAAGAATGGAAGAAAATCTAAGAAAATACAGTATCGTGGAAGTTAAGGAAGAGTATATCAAGAAGATTTTAAAGGAAAGAAATGAGAAATCGTTATAGTCTATTGAGTTGGAAAAGTAAGGGGAAGCAAGACAGAAATATCCATTTGATACGGGAAAAAGTATCTTGATGTTGACCTTGTAGAGAGCACTTTGAGGGGAGTGGTAGGGCAGAAGCCAAGTTGCAAAGCATAGGTGAATGAGAAGTGGGAAACTTTTTCAAAGTTTGGTGGTGAAAGAGAGAAGATAGATAGTAGCTAAAAGTAAGTGTAGGGTCAGGTTAAGATGAGAAAGACTTGCTGACATTTAAATGTTTATGAACCGAAGCTAGTAGAGAGGCTGAAAATGCAGGAGAGAGAAAGGACAGTTGATGGAGTGGAAGGACGTTAAAGGGTTTGGACTTTAGAAGACATGTGAAGGGCCTTAGGAGAAGGGATCTTTCTTGTGTTGTGACAGAAAGAAAGAAAGGATGAGTGTATACATACATAGCCAACCTGTGTTATTTTTATTGTTCTGTTGAGATAGGCTCTTAATGAAGTAGATGATGAAGAAGGAACTGTTAATAGCCAGTCAGAAGAAAGCGAGAATGAGTTAGATAACTCTCTAAACTCTCAGTCTAACACGAATACAGACAGGTATGTATATATGGCATCAATATTTACAACTCTCACCTTTTTTTATTTTTAGTGAGAAAGTAGAATTTATCGAGAGGACAGAAAAGCGGGAGAGGACCCAAAGGGGTTGCCTAACTCTTACCTTTTTTCCAAGCCTATTTCAAATGTTTGTTTATTACATTGTCTTTTTTATTAATTAGGAGATTATTTTTAAAAATTTGTTACTTTGATATAATTTCAAAAAAAGGTGAGAAGAGTATAAAAAGCTCTTATACAGTCTTCACTCAGATTTACCAATTGTTAACATTTCCCACATTTGCTTTATTGCTTTTTCTCTTTTGTGAGTACAGACACACACACATACACACACACACACAAACTCTCACACTCACAGTCACACTCACACTCTCATACACTTTTAAAGAGTAGGCTGTATACTTCATGTTCCTTTATCCCTGAATATTTCAGTGTGTGATTCCTAAGAACAAGAGCATTCATTTACACAGAATTACAATACAATGATCACAATCAAGAAATTACATTGCTTTGGTACTATTGTCTAATCTGCAGACCTTATTTAGATTTCTCCAATTATCCTAATATTATTTACGTGTTTTTTTATTTTGTTTTGTTTTAAGTTGGAGTCTCACTCTGTCACCCAGACTGGAGTGCAGTGGCACACTCACAGCCACCCCAGTATCTACCTGCTGGGCTCAGGCGATCCTTCAGCTTGAGGCTTCCAAGTAGCTGGAACTACAGGCATGTGCTACCATGCTGGTCTAATTTTTTTATTTATTATAGAGATGAAGTCTCGCAAAGTCGCCTGGGCTGTTCTCGAACCCGTGGGCTCAGGCAGTCCCTCACCTTGGCCTCCCAAAGTGCTGGGATTACAGGTTTGAGCCACCACGCCCGGCCTTTATTTATGTTTTTTTATATGATCGAAAAACCAGTCATGATTACATGCATTGAGTTTTCATGTCTTTCACATGTTTCTTTGTCTTTCATGACATTTTTGTAGTTTTGAAGAAGTACAGAGCAGTTATTTTCTAGAGTTTCCTCTAATTTGGCTTTGTCTGGTATTTCATCGTTATTGGACTCAGTTACACATTTTGGGCAGAAATATCTCCGAAGTGCCTCAGAAATACCTCTAAGTCCTTCTCAGTGCATCATATCAAGAGGCAGTGATACCATTGATTTCATTATTGATGTTGTTAACTTTCCTCTTCTGGTTAAAGTGAATTTGCCAGGTTCCTTCAATGAGTTTTAATTTATTTTTCTTGTATTTATTTTGATGTTCATTTGTCACAGATTTAGTAAATGAAAGTTTCTTCAAGTCATTCCAATGTGTTTTTTTTTTTAGCATTTAATTTCTGGCACAACATGGCTTTTATACTTTCCCTTTCCATTCTCTGGAATCAGTCATTTCTTCAAGAAGCTCTGGTTCATCTTATTGAAGAAGAGTGTTTAGAAACCAAGATCTAAGTATTAGATTATTTATGCACGTGACATTCATTGCTTTTAGACCCTTTAAGCAGACACACACATATGAGCACATATACCTATAGTCATATACATATGCACATATACATATTAATATATATTTCTCTGTCTATTTAACTATAAATCAAGAATTTATACTTAAGCCTCCAAGTCCAATTTAGCACTGTTGGATTTTTCTTAGCTTTCTTCCATTCTATATTTGTATTCTCCTACACTGAGAATCATGTCTTCAAACATTACACATATGTTTATTCAAGTTCAGTCCTGCAGTACATAGAAAAAAGTTTTAGAATTGTTGCTCCCATACCACTACAGAAATAAACCTACTAAGTAGAGTTCAAGATTGTTTGCAGCATTTTAAAGGTTATTATACTTATTTGAAATATAATTAGGTTTATTTGTTTCTGTTTGTATTCAATTTAGATTTTTCCCTCTACCTTTCTGATAAAACTACAGTAAGTCCCCTACATACACGCCTTCAAGTTCCAAACCTTAACCATGCACATGTGCATTTTTTAAATGTATTATTTCTCTCCACCAGGTGTCAGTATAGCCTGTTAAATTCGTGCAGTACCATATAGTCAATTGTGTTAGTTGGGTACCTAAGCTAACTTTGTTGGACTTACAATAAATGGACTCACACACGTACTTTTAGAACCAAACTTGTTCATATGTTGGGGTCTTCCTGTATACAAAAAGGTATTTTCAGAGGCGTGTCACCCATTCCCTATTCCTTCTAACCAGTTCCCATCAACCCTTATCTTTGTAGGTAACCAATTTCATTAGTTTTCGGTTTATTCTTCCTATGTTTCTTTTTATAAATGTGAGCAGATACATGTATATCTTATTATTTTCTCTTCTACATAAAAGAGAGCGTACCATGTTTTTTTTATTACTTAAAAATGTATTTTAGAAATTACCCCATAGCTATTTATAAATTTCTTGAAATTGTTTTTCATTTTTATAGCAAAACAAAAGAGCCTCCCTCATATAAGGATACACATGATTTGCATTTAGGGCTTACCCAGAGAAACCAGAGTCATCTCCCTATCTCAATATCCTTAACTTAATCACATCTGCAAAGTCCCTTTTTAGTCAGATAAGGTAATATTCCAGGGATTAGGTTGGGGGGTGGGAGGCTTTTTCAGCCTACAGTAGACAATACTGTATTATTTTTGTTGTTGTTATTATTTCATGAGACCTCACTCTTTTTTTTTTTTTTTTTTTGAGTTGGAGTCTTACTTTGTTGCCTAGGCTGAACTGCAGTGGCATGCTCACGGCCACCCCAGCATTGACCTGCTGGGCTCCGGGGATCCTTCCTCCTCAGCCTTCCAAGTAGCCAAAACTGCAGGTGTGCGCTACCATGCCCAGCTAATTTTTTTATTTATTGTAGAGATGAGGTCTTGCCAAGTTGCCCGGGCTGGTCTCAAATCCACGGGCTCAGGCAGTCCACTCACTTCGGCCTCTCACAGTGCTGGGATTATGGGCTGAGCCACCAAGCCGAAACCTCACTCTTAAGGAGTGTATATTAGAGACAGTAATGTGAGTTTCAGACTGATTTGAATTTATTTGCCCAACTTCATGCAGAAGTGTAATTACAACATCTTTCTTTCCTTCCTCCCTCCCTTCCTTCCTTTCTTCCTTCTCTCCCTCCCTCCTTCCTTCCTTCCTTTCTTTTTCTTTAATTTTAAAAATGTTCAGTACAATTCAGGGTTAAGTACATACATGGTCATCATACAGGTAAAGTGTGGGTACCCTAATTGGTGTTATGTGCCCCACCCCGCAGTGTCCCACTACTGCCAATCCCTTTCTTATAGTATTATAATAAATGTTCAGGGTCCACTTAAGAGTGAGTACATGTGGTACTCAGATCTTTGTGATAAATCACTGAGTATTATAGACTCTAATTCCATCCAGGTTGCTGCAATGTTTATAATTTTTTGTTTCTTTATGACTGCGTGATATTTCATCATGTAAATGTGGCACATTTTCTTTATTCGGTTCACTTTTGATGAGCAGCACGATTGGTTCCATGTTTTTGCTATTGTGAATAGTGCTGCAAAAAACATGTGTGTGTAGTTATCTTTTTTATAGAGTGATTTGAGTTCCTCTGGGTTCATTCCCAGAAGGGGACTGCTGGGTCATATGGAAAGGTTTTTTTTTCAGATTTTTTTGTAAGTCACCACACTGTTTTCCACAGAGGTTGTACTAGTATTCCCAATGAAAGTGTAGAAGTGTTCCCTTTTCCTAACATCCTCTCCGGCATCTGTTGTTTTTTGAGTTATTGATGATGAGTATCCTGACTGGAACTAGGTGGTATCTCAGTGTGATTTTGATTGGCATTTTATTGATGATTAGTAAGGCGGGGCATTTTTTCATGTATCTGTTGGCTGCTAATATGTCTTCTTCTGAGAAGTGTCTATTCATATCTTTTCCCCTTTTTAAAATAGGGTTGTTTGGTTTTTTTCCTTTCAGCATGTTTGAGTTCCTTGTAGATCCTGAATGTTAGGCCTTTGTCAGATTTACAGTTGGCAGATATTTTTTCCTATTCCTTGAGCTGTTTCCCCAATCTCTTGATGGTTTCTTTTGCTTTGCAGAAGCTTTTCAGTTTGATGAGGTCCTACTTGTTTATCTTATCTTTTATGGCATTCACTTTTGGAGAGTTGATCAGGAATTGGTTGCCTGTCAGGAATTGGTTGCCTGTTCTAATTCCATAAGGGTGTTTCCTACATTTTCTTCTAAGATTCTTATAGTTTGAGGTTTTACATTTAGGTCTTAGATCCATTTAGAGTTGATTTTTGTATATGGTGATAGATAGGGATCCTGTTTCAGGCTTCTGCATGTGGTCAGCCAGTTTTCCAAGCTGACTAGGTTCTCCTCTTCCCATTGGTTGTTGGTGGAGGCTTTGTTGAAGAGGAGTTGGTTGAAAAATTGAAATCCTGTTCCATTGGTCTGTATGCCTTTTCTTGTACCAATACTAGGCTGTTTTGATTATTGTAGCTTTATAGTGGAGTTT
The DNA here is from genome assembly GCA_963574415.1 of Tarsius wallacei. Classification (NCBI taxonomy): domain Eukaryota; kingdom Metazoa; phylum Chordata; class Mammalia; order Primates; family Tarsiidae; genus Tarsius; species Tarsius wallacei. The sequence continues at coordinate 10,253 of CAUYQG010184791.1, forward strand.
GAAGTCTGGAAGAATGATACCTCCTCTTGTTTTTTTTTTTTTTTGCTAAGGATTGTTTTGGCTATTCATGGTCTTTTATGTTTCCATATGAATTTCTGTATTGTCATTTCCAGGTCTGAGAAGAATGATGTTGGTAATTTAATGGGTATTGCATTAAATCTGTAGATTGCCTTTGGTGGGATGGACATACTAACAATGCTAATTCTTCCAATCCATGAGCATTGAATATTTTTTCCATTTGTTTGTGTCTTCTTGGATTTCTTTGAGCAGTGTTTTGTAGTTTTCATTGTAAATGTCTCTCACTTCTTTGGTTAGGATAATGCTAAGGGGTTTTTTGTGTGTGTGTATGGCTGCTGTGAATGGATTGTGCTTTTTATTTGGGTTACTGTCTGTGTATTGTTGGTGTATAGGAATGCAACTGTCTTTTGCACTTTATTTTATACCCTGAGACTTTGCCAAAGTCCTTTATCAGTGCAAGGAGGTTTTTTGACAGATTCTCTTGGGTTTTCAAGGTATAGGATCATGTTATCTGCAAAGAGGGATAACTTAACCTCCTCTTTTCTTATTTGGATACCCTTGATTTCCTTCTCTTGTCTAATTGCTCTAGCTAGGACTTCCAACACAATGTTGAACAGGAGGGGTGAGAGTGGGCGGCCTTATTTTGTTCTGGTTTTCAGGGGAAATGCCTCCCATTTCTGTCTATTTAGCAGTATGTTGGCTGTGGGTTTATCATAGATGGCTTTTACTTTTTTTTTTTTTTTTTTTTTTTTTTGAGTTGGAGTCTCACTCTGTCCCCCAGACTGGAGTGCAATGGCTGCTCCCGGCCACTGCAGCCTCGAACTGCTGGGCTCCAGCGATCCTTCTGCCTCAGCCTTCCAAGTAGCCGGAATTACAGGCATGCGCTACTATGCCCAGCTGATTTTTTTATTTATTGTAGAGATGAGGTCTCGCCAAGTTGCCCAGGCGGGTCTCGAACCCGCGGGCTCAGGCAATCCACTCACCTCAGCCTCCCATAGTGCTGGGATTACAGACTGAGCCACCGAGCCCGGCTGGCTTTTACTATTTTGAGGTATGTTCCATCCATGCCTAGGTGTTTAAGGGTTTTTATCAAGAAAGGATGCTGGGTTTTATCAAAAACTTTTTCTGCATCTAATGATATAATCATATGATTCTTGTTTTTACATCTGTTGATATATTTAATTACATTTATGGTCTTGTGGATGTTGAACCAGCCCTGCATCCAGGGAATGAAGCCTACGTGGTCATGGTGGGTAATTTTTGAGATGTGTTGTTGAATCCAGTTTGCTAGAAACTTGTTGAAAATTTTTGCATCTGTGTTCATCAAGGATATTGGCCTGTGGTTTTCTTTCTTTGTTGGATCTTTACCTGGTTTTGGGTATCAGTGTGATGGTTAGCGTCATAAAATGATTTGGGGAGAGTTCCATCTTTCTTCATTGCCTGGAATACTTTCAATAGGATTCATATCAGCTCCTCCTTGTGTGTTTTATAGAATTCTGCTGGAAAACTATCTGGTCCTGGGCTTTTTTTTTGTGGGTAGTTTTCTTATGACAAAGTCAATTTCCTGGGTTGTTGTTGGTCTATTTACAACAATTTCTCAATTTCTTCTTGTTTCAACCTTGGGAAGTTGTATGTTGTCAGAAAATCCTCTATTTCACTTAGGTTTTCAACTTTGATTCCGTACAAGTGTACATAGTAATCTCTGATAATCTTTTGTATTCCTTCGGGCTCAGTTGTGACTTCATCTTTTGTGTTGCTGATTGTATTTATTTGGGCTTTTTCCTCTCTTTTTCTTGGTCAGTCTTGCTAAGGGTCCATCAATCTTGTTTATCCTTTCAAAGAACTAGCTTTTTGTTTCATTGATTTTTTTTCTATGATATTTTTGTCTTCTGTGTTCCATATTTGTGCTTTTATTTTGGTGATCTGGATTCTTCTGCTGAAGTTAGGGTTTTGGTGGTCTTGTTTCTCCAACTCCCTTAGTTGACTTGTTAGGCTATTAACTTGTGATCTTATCATTTTCTTCATATGTGTTCATAGAGATATGAATTCCCCTCTTAGTACTGCTTTCATGGCATCCCAGAGGTTTTGGTAAGATGTTTCTTCATTTTCATTTGTTTCCAGGAATCTTTTAATTTCTTCTTTGATTTCCATGTTGATCCAGTTGTTGTTCAGGATCATGCTGTTTAGTATCCATTTCTTTGTGGGTTTTGGGGGAACCTTGTTGATGTTGATATTTATTTTTATTCCACTGTGGTCTGAGAGGGTGCATGACAGTATTTTGATCTTATGAAATTTGTTTATACTTGATTTGTGGCCAAGGATGTGGTTGATCTTGGAGTACGTCCCATGAGGTGATGAGTAGAATGTATAATCCATGACTGTTGAGAGGAGTGTTCTGTAGAGAATACTTTTTGGGGGGTTTATCCTGAAGGTTGGACTTACAGCTAACACTGTCTTACAAAGGGTCTTTACAGTGCTTTGGTAACTAGTCCCCTTTGAACGAACTACATCATGGACCTTTTGCTAAGTATGCTTTTTAGCAACTAGTGTTGTAATGTGCTGTCCATGGGTAGCTTGAAAGCAATTCCTGTAGGCTGAGGTTTGTGGCCACTAAATAAGATTTTCCCTTCCTCTTTTTTTCTTGTAACAGCTTTATTGATTTATAGTTTATACCCTATATAGTTCAGTCATTTAAAATAATGTGTTAATGGTTTTTAGTATATTCATAGTCATACAACCATCACTACAATCAGTTTAAAAATATTTTTTGTTTGTTTGTTTATTTTTGAGTCAGAGTCTCACTCTGTCACCCAGGCTGGAGTGCAGTGGCACACTCATGGCCACCACAGCCTTGACCTACTGGGCTGTGAAGATCCTTCCATCTCAGCCTTCCAAGTAGCTGAAACCATAGGCATGTGCCACCATGCCCGACTAATTTTTTTTTAATTTATTTATTGTAGAGACGAGGTCTCGCCATGTTGCTCAGGCTGTTCTCGAATCCCTTAGCTCAGGCAATCCTCTTGCCTTCGCCTCACAAAGTGCCGGAATTACAGGCTTGAGCCACCGCACCTGGCGCATTTTAAAATATTTTTAATCACCCTAAAAAGAAACTCCATACTCATTAGTTGTCAAACCTTACTTCCTCCCAAGCCCTTCAGCCTTAGGCAACTGCTAATATACTTTCTGTTTCTATAGATTTGCCTATTCTGGACATTTTGTATATAGTATATAAATCATGCAACATGCTGTGTTTTGTGTTTGGTGTCTTTCCCTTAGCATTACATTTTTAAGATTCATCCATGTTGTAACATATGTCAGTGCTTAATTCTTTTTTATAGCCAAGTAGTATTTCATTGTATGACTACACCACATTTTACATATCCATTCATTAGCTGGTGGACATTTGGGTTGTTTCTACCTTTTGGCTTCTCCCTCTTTTAGGTCTCAATCCAAGTGAGGAATAGACAAATGAATCAGCAGTTTTAAAAATCAGCTTTATCAGTGATGAAGATATTTATAGCATAGAGCTTAGCTCTGTAAATAAATGGCTTGTAACTCCTAACCTCTAAACTGTAGCTCCTTTCTCACTCCCTCTACCCCCTCCTGGACACGCAGAGGCAGAGTCTACTTCAGTAAATTTGCATCAGTGATGAGCAGAGACTGCCTGCTCTATGGACAGGCTCTTTAGTAGGAGAGGAACCAAAAGGGGCTAAACCATATATGATTGATTACTTTACTTCAGAGAAAAGAGAGAGGATGGAGCCATACCACAAAACTGTAGAAAGGGCAAATGCTCCTTCATCAGGAGCCAAGATAGGAAGGAAATGGGGAGGCAGATGGAACAATTCTTTCTAAAATGAAGAGGATGGGTATTACTAAAAGTTCCTTCAAGTCAAACATGTAAGCATGTAAGTAGTTGAATAGTGTAAGTGATAGCACCTACTAATTCTAAGATAGCTTATTGTTACATAATTTATAGATTTCTCCACCAACTAAAGGAAGAGAATTCTGAGTTAATTAGTAAACTGTGGACTGATATTCAGCAAAAAATAGCAACAGAGTCACAAATAATGCTTCCGGGAACTCCATCATCTGCTCTTTCATCAGAGGAACATAGAGGTTTGTTTCTCCTTTGCATTATTTCTAGTAGCCTGCATTTTTAGGTTCTTTCTTGAACAGTAATTTTTTAAAGAAATGTTATTTGAGTTTTTACAGCTTTAGCGTAATTGACTAAAATGCTGATGAATCTGTCCATTGAAATACTTTAAAAACGTTTGTTTACTTGAGGCACTTTTGGAAATGTTCTTCCTTTTAGCTGCTCTGAATGCAACTGGTGCTGTCAAGAGACTCCAAACCAGGATTCAGCCTAAAGAATCTACTGAGACTCAAGACTCCAGCTGTGTTGTGGGACAAGTGCTGAACTCAAGGAAGCAAAAACAGCTGTTAAATAAAGGTTCAGTCCCCTAATTTACAAAGATGAATTATGAAACATATAACTTGATACAGCTATGTTAATTTCTTACTAAATGTTTTTTCCTTAATCTCATCCAGTTGAATCCAATTGAGTAAGAGTTTATTGAATGGTAGAAGAAATGCTGCCTATCTATTACATATAACTCTGGAAAGATATTCTCATTCATTATTGATTGTGTAAATCTGGTTTCAAGTATAGATTCTATGAAAAAAGTGGTGATACCTCTATAAAAATCTTTTATAAATTATGAACAATAGTCAAAAGGTTTTTCTAGTAGTTTTCTAGTTATAATTTTTCCTGGTCTTGAAATGGAATGACTTCTGTTATTATCAGTGAAACGAAAACCGGATTTGCGTGCTCCTTCCAAGCAGAAGAAAACTGTGTTATCAAGTAGTACAACCTCTGCAGATTTACCAAGTAGCAAGAATTCCAACCTGGATGTCCTCAAACTCATGATACATGAAGTGGAACACGAAATAGGAGAATATGAGCAGTGGACAGGACGCGAGGTCAAGGGACTGCAGAACACTCAGGGTCTTACCGGCTTCACTTTGTCGCTGGTGAGCTCCCTCTGTCGCCTGGTTCGGTACCTTAAAGAGGTAAGAGCATGAGGTTGTTAGAGTCTTCTCTTCAGTCAGAAATGTGGCGGGGGTGGGATTCCTCCGCAGTTCCTCTGCACTAAATTTAATTGCAACCTCCAAAAAAAAGTATTGTCTAATTTGAATAGCTTTTAAGGAATACCTCAGTTTTAGGTTATCAGCAGTAAAGGTTTATCCTCTTGATCTACCATTAGTGGATACATATTCAAATAAATGATTTTAACATGACTTTAGCAAATTATACTTAGTAAGGTAAATCTGCTTTAAATTATATCATGCTAATATTAAATATTACTGTTTGGCAGTTGTAGATTAAATGGAACTTTTAACTGTCTTCTTTCAATTGCTATTTTCTGCTTCCTACTCCCATGTTAGTTCAGTTTGGAGAGTGGCATTGCCTATAGTCTGTAGACTTGATAGTTAGGAAAATTCTTCATATTCTCTGTATGTCTGGTAACTGGAATATGACTTCATTGCCTAAGTGGGGGGTGTTTTATTGTTGTAAAAATAATTTATAAAACAAACAATAATTACTTCTAGGCTGGGTGCAGTGACTCACGCCTGTAGTCCTAGCACTTTGGGAGGCTGAGGCAGGAGGATTGCTTGAGCCCAGGAATTCGAGACCACACTGGGCAACATAGCCTCGTCTCTAAAAAAAAAAAAAAAGTTTTAAAAAATTGTTTTTTAGGCCAGGTGCAGGGCTCAAGCCTCTGATCCCAGCCCAGCACTTTGGGAGGCCAAGGCAAGAGGATTACTTGAGCTCAGGGATTGAGACCAGCCTAGGCAACTTGGCAAGACCTTGTCTCTACGATAAATCAAAAAATTAGCCAGGCATGGTTGCGCGTGCCTGTAGTTCCAGCTACTTAGAAGACTGAAGCAGAAGGATTGCCTGAGCCCAGCAGGTCGAGCTGTAGTGGCCATGAGTGTGCCACTGCACTCCAGCCTGAGCGACAGAGTGAAACTCCAACTAAAAACAAAAAATTGTTTTTTAAGTTGTTTGCAAATAATAACCTGTTCTCAGAGTGCTATAGAGTTAGTGTTAGCTACATATTTCATCTCTTAGAAATCTAACTAAACAGTTAGTTATTATGTACTTAAATCTGTTCAACATCTATGACAAAAATGTTTAAAGAAACTTATTATTTGGAAGAAAAAAAACTCACCACTCTAATTCATATGTTTCCATTTCTCTAGAGCTGTCTTCCAAAACTTATTTTTTAATGGAAGACTTATTGTACTGTTAGACCTACTAAAAGTATTAACAATTCTTTTACCCTGAACTCAGGAATCTTCAAGAGTGTGCTTTTGGCTCAGAAAGTATTAACAGGCTTAAAAGCATGTACTTTTTAGCTACTTGCTTTACAAAGCTAAACCTTTCAAACTTGTAGTCATTTATTTTCAATTATATTTTACCAAAACTTAATTTTTGGATTGGAGATATAGCTACATGGTATGAAATTCAAAGATACACAAAGGGTGTACAATGAAAAGTATAATTCTGACCCCTAACTTCCAGCTAACCTGTGTGTTTACTTTTAGCCACTGTTATTACCAGATACCATTGTATCTTCTAGAGATGGTCTGTGTATAGTTGAACAAAATGTGTGTGTATACTCCTCCACTTTCTTTTACAAAAAATGTAACTGTTTAATTCTATATTCATTTTATTCATTGTATTCTATTTAAAGAAGGGAAGAGGATAAAGCAGCACATTTTATGTAATTAGATATAATACACTTTTAAATAAAAGTTTTCAGTTGTCATTACTGTCACATAATATATGCTTCTTTGTAAAAAATCTTTTTTGGCAACTTTAAGTAGAAACTTTTGGTTTCAACACATGGTGCTTATTGGTGGAAGTGTATTTTTTGTTTGCTTGATTGTTTTTGTAGAGCGAGCTCCAGCTACATAAAGAAGTAGAGACAAGGCAGCGACTGGAACAAGTATTGGTTGATCATCGAGAGCTCATTGATGCTCTGACAGCTGAAATTCTTCTTCTTAGAGAAGAAAATACTACTACACAGGTACTTATATGTGATCCCAAATATTTTTGTGTTTAGTAGTATAAAACGCCTTTAAACACGTATAGGTTTCTCTTCTATTGTGGCTTTGGTTTAGCTGTGTTGATGTGATTACTTATCAACTTCATTATTATCATCAGTGGTAGCTATTACTAAACATTTATTATATTGCAAGTACTGTAGTAGAAGCTTGGACTTTAGATAGTATATAGACTAAATCTGCTGTCTTTAAGAAACTTACTATTTACTAGGAAGACAGATCTACATTTAAATGATAACTACCAGTAGTGCAGTAGTTAACCCAAAATGTGAAGTAACCCCTTTTAATTTCAAGACAGCAGAAGATAGCCTTTAGGGAGCTCTCCTGCAATCACATCAATTGCCATTTATTGTTTACAGTATCTCATATTTGTTAAATAAGTCCTCTTTGCCACTTGACTAATTTCTCCTTTTTTTTAAGACTTACTCAGTTCTCTTCTAGAAAACCATTTGCTTCCATGCTGCATTAAGCAATCTTTCTTTGTAACTTTTGATACTGTCTAGATATTACTATTTTTGCATTTACCAAATTTTGTTATGATGTACTTATCACTGAGACTGTGTGCTGTTTGAGAGCACACAGTCTATCTTATTCATATTTTTTTTAGTGTGGTTATTATTACTTTTTCAGTTTGAAGAGACTAGAAAAACAATAGTTAGATAATAGACAGTGTTTGTGTTAATGAGCATTAGATATAAGATGTGTAAGCTGGCTGGGCATGGTGGCTCATGCCTATAATCCTATAATTTAGGGAGACTTAGGTGAGAGGATTGCCTGAGCCCAGGGGTTTGAGACCAGCCTGGGCAACTTGGTGAGACCTCACCTCTACAATAAATCAAAAAATTAGTCGGGCGTGGTGGCACGTGTCTGTAATTCCAGCTACTTGGAAGGCTGAGGCAGAAGGATCGCCTGGGCCCAGCAGATGGAGGCTGCAGTGACTATGAGTGCCATTGTACTCCAGCCTGGATGATAGTGAGATTCCAACTCCAAAAAAAAAAAAGATGTGTAATTTTTAAAAAATTGACAATATAGTTCACATGCCATAAAGTCCACCCTTTTAACGTGTATAATTCAGTGTTTCCAATATATTCAGAGTTGTCTGCCAACACCATTATCTAAATCTAGAACACTTTACTCACCCCAAAGAGAAAACCAATATCCATTAGAAGTGCCGATTATCCCTGCACTTTGGGAGACCAAGGTGGAAGGATTGCTTGAGCCCAGGAGTTTGAGACCAGCCTGGGCAACATAGTAAGACCTTGTCTCTACAAAAAATAAAAAAAATTAACTGGGCACTGTGGCACATGCCTGTAGTCCCAGCTACTTGGGAAGCTGAGGCAAAAGGATCGCTTGAACCCAGGAAGGTCGAGGCTGTAATGAGCCGTGATCATGCCACTGCACTCCAGCCTGGGCAATAGAATGAGACCCTGACTCAAAAAAGTACTTACTTATTTAGCAAATCATTACCGAACACCTTCTCTGGGCCTGGCATTGTTCTAGTACAGAGATGTCCAACCTTTTGGATTCTCTGGGCCATATCGAGTAACCTTTTGGCTTCCCTGGGCCTCATCTAGTAAAGAGGAATTGTCTTGGGCTGCACATAAATTACATAATGTAGTTAGTATATGTGTGTGTGTATGTACGTGTGTAATAAGACTTCTTTTTTAAAAATATTTTTTACATAAAGTTTAGAAAAATAAGAACAATATAAAACTAGTGGGAAATTTGACCTTGTTTTTGTTAAACTAATCTATCAACATCTGGTTCGATGGAAGTGGTTGCAATTCTTAGTGAGTTTTCATGGTGCTCATCAGAAATATTTGTCTGAATTTTGCTCTTAGTGTGCTTCATAATTGAAAACAGCTGCTCACAAATGTATGGGCTGCCAAAAAAGCAATGTCACAAAAAAGGTATGATTGTGAACTTCAAAAATGAAATTGCATAGGGTCATGAAGAAAATAAACAAGCTAAACCAAAAAACACATGAAGTTAAAAGATTTTGTGGGGCTGAATTACTAGCTGTCCTGGGATACATGTGGTCCTACAGACTGTGGGCTGAACATGCCTATTCTAGGTGCAGAAAATATAGTAGTAAACAAAATATAGAAATTCATGCCTTCATAAAACGTATATTCTAAATAAATACTTAAAAAAATAAAGAAATATATGAAGGGGGACCCAAAAAAACTCCAGAATTCTCTTTTGAAGGGCGGACCCCTTGTAGTATACTTGGAATTTGTTCCTCTGGATCGAATGGTCAACCAAAGTTTTTATCTGGAAGTTTTGAGAAGGTTGTGTCATGATTTGCGATCTCACTGAAGCCAAATGCAGCCTTTCTGGTACACTGATGCTGATACCTAGGGGAAAGTCTGTACTACAAGGGGCCACCCTCCAAAAAATAATTCTGGTGTTTGGGGAATATTCCTTTGTAAATACATTGTATATAGTATATACATATACATATACATATATATATACACACACACACACACACACACACACACACACACACACACACACAGACACACACAGTTAGCAGAAGGGTACTGCTTTAAAATATATATATACAGCCGGGCTCGGTGGCTCAGCCTGTAATCCCGCGCCTTTGGGAGGCTGAGGTGAGTGGATTGCCTGAGCCCGCGGGTTCGAGACCCGCCTGGGCAAGCGAGACCTCATCTCTACAATAAATCAAAAATTAGCCAGGCGTGG
>CAUYQG010184792.1:0-11528 GCA_963574415.1 Tarsius wallacei
TTTATTTTTTTTTGAGTTGTAATCTCGCTCTGTCACCCATGCTGGAGGGCAGTGGCACGCTCCCAGCCACCGCAGCCTCGACCTGCTGGGCTCCGGCGATCCTTCTGCCTCAGCCTTCCAAGTAGCTGGAACCACAGGTGCGCGCTACCATGCCTGGCTAATTGTTTGATTTATTGTAGAGATGAGGTATCGCCAAGTTGCCCAGGTGGGTCTCAAACCCACGGGCTCTGGCAATCCACTCACCTCAACCAAGGTGCGGGATTACAGACTGAGCCACTGAGCCCTGCTTTTTTTTTTTTCCACCCTTTCCAAGTATTTGGTTCGATCTGAATTCAGTAGTTCTTTCTCAGTCTCATAAGAATGCCCTGATGGAATGCTCTTGATGGTTGAGGTTCTTAGTTACAGACAACAAAATCCACTACAGCTGTTAACCAGAATGAGATAGGGAATGGTATTAAGTATTTCACAGGGATGCAGGCTTAGATGTTACTCAGTGAGGAACAATGCAGCCGAATGAAACAAATTGTATCTTGAAGTTCTCTACTAGAAATATCACTGCTGATATCATTGATCGCTCGGTGGTATGATACCAAGGCCTGATTTTCAACGTTCTCCGTGGTCCAAAGAAGATCCAGACACCATTTTGCCAAAAATGAGATCTTCTTGTGTGGAACACAGCTTTGATTTGCTCCCTTCCCTTCTAAGAAATGTGGGGCTTAGTTCACCTGTGGATGTCTAGCTTCATTAGAGTTTTATAATGTGACTTGTAGTTTGACAGACTCAATATATTTTAAGAAGGTGAATCACTCACAGTAGATGCCTTCATTGCAATTGGTTCTCTGTATATGTGGGTTCTGCATTTGCAGATGTAACTAACCACAAATAGAAAATATTTTAAGAAACTAAAGAGTAAAGAATAACCATACAACAAAAAAAAGTTATACAAGTAACAAACAAACACAATCTAACCCCTATTTATATAGCATTTATATTATATTAAGTACTATAAGTAATCTGGTGATAATTCAAAGTACATAGGAGGATGCACGTAGGTTATATGCAAACACTATACCATTTCATATAAGAAATTTGAGCATTCTCAGATTGTGGTATCTGAGGTGGTTCTTGGAATCTATTCCCTATAGATAGTAGAAGAAAACTATTTTAGATTTTCTCTTTGATGCCCTGTTCTCTATAAAACTCAGGGACTTGCTACTGCCCAGTTGGCAACATGCTTATCTCAGTACTGAGTTTTAGAAATCAGGAAAAGATAAGTTTTTGTTCCAAATATTGTGAAATTGATGTGTCATAGGGTGAGTGAAGATAGCAGTCCACAGCAGTCTGAATATTTGGAGTCCAGGTGTGTCCTTTATTCCCTCCCATCCTTTAGTCAATGAGGACAGGAATCAAGCATGGAACCTGTCAAGGGAATGGAAGAAAAAAGACAGAGAAACTGAGATTGAGTTGTCCAAGTTCACATTGCTGGCAGAAAGAAAAGAAAGAAGAAAAGAAAACTAAACTAAACCTCAAATCCATGTCTTGTGACTATAAGCCTAGTACTCTTTTGACCATCCAAATTTGCATTTTAAATGTTATTTAGAATTTTCTATAAGACAAGCACCACCTTAGACCTTTTTCATTTATTATATCACATTTCCTCAAAACAATCCTTCAGAATAGATGTTCTTACAGATAAGAACATAAGCTTAAGTAAATTCCAGCGTTAGCTTCAGAATCAGTCTTCTTCCAAATGTTTTGATCTTCACTGAGAAATTTTCTCAGAGAAGTCCTTGGGTTTCATAGAGAATGTGCACAATTGCTGTGAGTCTGTCAGAAGTCAACTGTGCCATGTCTGTGTAATTTTTAATACTGACCCTCCACCGTGGTAAAAGCACACAGGACCTGATGCATGTGAATGCTTTATTTTTCAGGGGAAGGGGACCCCAAAGATAAAAGTCTAATATAGTTGTTCTCTTACATCTGTAGGGAATTGGTTCCAAAATTCTCAGTAAAAATATTTTGTCTGTGAGAGGGAGAAGGAAAAGCAGATGTTCCAAAAAAGTGAGGAGGAAGAAGAGAAGAAGGAAGAGTTGCTGACAGACTGTTCAAAGACTAATAACTGTCTGTGCTGTGCCAATCAGAGTCAGGACTTGTTTCCTTGTAGGAATCTCATAGTTACGCCTCTTTTTGATGACAGTTCCTGTCTCCATTGATTTCGGGAAACTGGCATCATTGTCTCGAAGTGAGTAAGGAGCAGAGCTATCTATGGTGAAATGTTTCTGACCTGTACTAACTTATTCTACTCATGACTCAAGCCCAACTTTCTCTTCAGTGTCCCTGATACTGATCAAGTATGTCAGCAAGTTGCTTGATTATAAAAATGGAGGTATAAGCTGGAACTTTATTTACGAACAATATAATTAAAATGAAAATGATTTATTTCACATCTGTATGTCCCCAATATTTCTGTTTTGAGAGTTATTCAAAAAGTTAAAAATAGAGTTTCTATTTGACCCAATTCTCCCCTATGTATATACCCAAGATAATTGAAAACAAAAATGTCTATGTCCATAATTGCATTATTCATAAGAGCCAAAAAGTAGAAAAACACCAAATGTCTTCATGAAGGACAAATAATGGTATAGCCATACAGTGGAATATCATTCAGTCGTAAAAAGAAATGAAGTACTAATATATACCATAAATAGATAAACCTTGAGAATATGATGCAAAGTGAAAGACACCAAATACAAAAGACCACATATTGTGTGATTCTGTTTATATCAAATGACCACAATAGGCAACTCCATAGAGACAGAATATAGTTTATTAATTGTTAGAGGTCAGAGCAAGGAGAGAATGAAAAGTAACTGCAAATGAATACAAGGCTTATTTGGGGGTAATAAAAATTTTCTGGAATTAGTTGGTGATGAGTACATAAATCTATGAATATATAAAAATGCACTGAAGTTTACACCTTAAAAATAAACTTTACAATTTGTAATTGTATCTCAATAAAGTTGTGATTTTAAAAAATTAACTATAAATGCTTCATGCAAAAAGATAAAGAAATCTCAATTACCTAATCACATGGAATGCGTCAAGCAGATGGCTATATCCCTCTAGTGGAATTTAAAATGTTTTCATCCTCACATTGAATACATGGAATTCTTTGCAGAGAAACCCACATTTTAAGTCTTAAAGTAGTGAAGTAAAAATAAACTCATAAAAAAATGCTTTGAAAAAAGAAATCTATACTTTTTTTCCCCGTGTGTTTTGATTTAATTTCAATGACTGCTTTCAAAATTCGTTTGGCTTAAGTATTCATTTATTTATTATGTCTTAATAAAGCAGTTACTATGTGTAGGACACAGAGTTAAGGGCTGTAGATCAAACACTAAAATAGTCCCAAATCTAGTGCTATTCCTACTCTGGCCGAAGTTGCTGGTGCTAATTCAACTCTTCCCCATTGATGCCAAAGACTGCCTTTGAAGTCTTTACAGAACCCAGGTCAACAGGCCCTACCAACCACTAAGGACAAAAGTTGAAACTTATTTGTGGGCCAAACTCATCAAATTCCCTCCTTAGATCCAGTGAAGTAAGAGATTTCTTCATAATCTCAGAGCTGGCCAACATTGGTCAGAACTAGAATTTGGGTCTCCTGACCTGTGTAGTGAGTGAATGCTAAACAATGTGTTAAGTGATACAGAATTTTAGAAAAAAAAAAAATATGGGCAGGCATATTGAGATGACTTCCTAGATACCAAAAGATTTGGAGACATGGGAGACAGAGAAGAAGCCATGCCGGGCCCCAGAAAGTGCAAGAACAAAGGACCCAGGATAAAAATGACCACAGCATTGGAGATCAGTGGTATCCCCAGGAGACAGATCTGTAAGTATACCAGAAGACTTCCCTATCCTTCATAAACACAATTGTTAACTACTGGTGCTTGAAAAATCAGTAATTTCAACCTTGGTGCATCTCCAATTCATAAACAAATAGTCCCGGTAGAAGCAAGACATTGAAGCATTGTGTCCCTTCATGTTACAAATATGTATTGAGCATTGACAATGTGCCACAGTCTGGGTCACCCTGGGCATTCAAAGAAGAAAAAAAAGATAGTTCCTTCTAGAAACTTACCATGGGGTAGGCCAACACTGGTTTGGGGGAGTCCTGAATGAGTGTACCTATCTCCTGCTTTCTTGAGAATAAATCGTGTGTGTGGGCATGGGTGGAAGAGAAGGAAGAGAAATATAAATTGGGGTCAGATTGCTGAGGGCGTGCAAAGCCGACATAATAAATGTGAACTTTTAAAAATCAACAACGGAAAGAAGATAGGACTTGTGAACAGTCTCCATGACCTGTGTTAAAGGGAGAAGCCTCCAGTATGATCTAGCTCTAGTCTTTTATTTTCACTGAGGGAATTAATTGACAGAGAAGGCAATAATTTGCCCGGGGCCACATTGCTTGTTAGCAGCTGTAAGTAGAACTCCAGCCCTCTGAGTTCTGGCTTGCTCATACTGCATTCTCCACATTACTTCCCATAATGGCCATCTGAATTGGAGCTAGAATTACAGTGAGGGACAACGTGTCCCGGACATGGCTGGACCTTGATTTCTCATGATCAAACCTATTCATTTTATTTTCTTTCTCTGTTCCATTACTGCAGGTGATAAATACAAGCATCACAATGACTACCAAATGAGTGAGCTTCTCAAGGGGCTGTCATCACTGCACAGTGCTAACTCAAACTTGAACTCTCCACTTGCTTCAGAGAACTATTTGTACTGGGCCTGGACTTTGAAGAGCTGAGCTGTATATATCATGTTTATGATGTGCTTTGTAAATAATATCAAGAAATGACTGCATATTAGAGAATACTCCTCAGCCCACAGTTGCTGTATTTTTGGTGATAAAAGCAATTCCTAGGGCCACAGTCATTTATTTAGTTTGAAAGAAGGTGACTTTTGAAGCCTGTATAATATTGGGCTCTTCCATTCCCCCTGGAGCTCTGGTCCCATTGATTACCTCATCTCCTTCAATGAGAATGAATTTTAAAAGGAATTTTTTGTAATCCCAACCTGAGACCTTCAGACAGAAATGGAAAACGGTAATGAGATGCAGACATTTAGTTAACACAATTTAACACAATTAAAACATTTTCTCCAAGAGAGAGGAAAGCCAATTATTTTTTAAAGCAGGAACAAGAATTCTGGTGTATAAGTTAAGAACTAAGCAGGTGTTAACATCAATGTGTCAAGTGTAAGAAGGCTGTGAATGAAGTCCAAACGGGAAGGTTCATATCACTCAGAACACCTATTTGAGATCAGAAGACACAAGAGCAGTAATGAAAAGCTTGTTATGAGTGGGGCAAATATGGCACAAAGGGTGGCTGGCTGTGGGCTCTGCAGTTATATGGAACCCAGATGTCACTTGGGCCCTTTCTTCTGGAGATTTTAAAAGACATGGCTTTCCTTAACATCCCTACAAATTCCCAGTCACAATTCCTTATGGCACCTTCCACTTTGACCCCATTTTTGTGAGATGATCAATTTAGAAACTACCTAAATCTTGCTTGTTATCAACCCTGCTCTCTTCCCATTCTAATAGTGTCTTAGAAAAATCCAGCTTATGTTTATTAGAGTTTTGTGGGACTACAGGAGGGAGGGTGGGCTCATTTGCTGAGTGCTTAACCCCTCCAGATAGCATCCATCCTAGTTACTATCTTGTCACCGGTGGGTTTCTCTTCCCAGGACACAAGGGAGTTCACATCTATAGTGACAATATGCTTTTGACTGCGAGGGATAGGATGGCACACCAGACAGAAAACCAAAGGAACTGCCTTTTTATTAAAGGAACCATGTTTTAGCTTCATTTTATTTGATGTACAGTGCTTACATTATCTTTCATCTTCTCTGTCCTCAGGAAAAATCACTCTTGGGTGACAGTCAGAGACCTCATTCAGTCATTTCTCTGCAGTGACTGACCCCCAAGTAAATTATTAAACAGCTAAACATTCCCATTCTGTGTTGTTTAAATGTTTTCAAACTGCCTTAAAATCATTTTTGAAATGAAGGGTGAATGAATGAATAAAAGATGAATAAAAGAATGAATAAAGGATATAAAACCAAGACACGAGTATTTTGTTCTTTCCTCCTTTACCTGACACATGAATTTGTAATTTAGTGTCCAAAATATACTTAAAGTGAGGCCAATGTAACATATATTTTTAAATTCTATGTTCTTTTTTCCATTCCCACTTTCTGAAGCTCCTGACATGCACAATAATCATCGATAAGCTCAATGTAGAAAAAAGTTAGTTTCAACAAGAGTCCTCACTGATGTTTTTATTTGTAGTTTGTAGTTAATTTTTTTTCTGTCAGCAACATTTGAGTACTTTAATCCTTTTAGAATTGGCATTTTTATCCACAATTTTTCATCAAAAAACATTTTCCTTGGTAATTTAAACCCTTAAAGTGCTTTATACAATTCAAACTTTAAATAAGTTTGTATTAAAGAAAAAATATTAGAAAGTGACTTATTTGTCTTAGCGTGTGGAGACTATGCCCCACCTATATAGTCAGTGTTAGAAACAGATCTTACGAAGTGCCAGGGTTCCTGCTAAAACAGAATTTGAGTGTCTTCAAAAAATTGCTCTTGAGATGGACCTTAGATCACCATGGCTGATGCCACTGCCATTAGGGCCACTGGTGCTTGATTTATGTGACTGAAGTCTTCTTCCTTGACCACAAAATGGGTCCCAGTAATTCTAGCCTTAACACATATTTATCTAGTGCTTAGTTTGAACTAGGCTCTAGCAGCAATTGAGAATATAGGAATGAATAAGAGGAAAGATTTATAGGACCAATAGGAATTCATGAGGAGAAAAGAATGGGAACAACGCGTCCATAGGGCAAGAGTAGCGGGTTAGTCCCTTATAAGCATTGCCTCCACTCAATCCAGAATACAACTCTTCTCCCTTGCAAAAATTCTCTCAATCACATGGGAATGCATTTGGCTATGGAAGTACCTTCTTGAGGAAGATGTGTTCTGGCTTTTCTTCCAAAGATGCATGCCTTGTCTCTTTGGAACATTTTAGTCCACTGCTAAAGGTCTGTCAACCATTAGGCACATGTGTGAAAGTTCTTGTGGCAAGGTGCTGAGACATTTTTAAGTCCTCTTCCAATCATGTGACTTAAAGGAACTGATCATCTTTCCTCTGGAACCACAGGCCATGCCCCTGGGGAAGAAATGCTTATACATTGTTGAATAATTTGCATATATTTTTAAACTTGTCTTTACATACCAAGTATGTAAGGCATTTAAAGATGTCTTCATGGCTGCTGGATCAAGCTTCACCTACAGCTAGGTTGTTCAGATTCCCCTTGCTGTTGACGCCAATTCAAGTTGCATTTTTTATCACTTGCCATATTAAAACAGTGCCTAACTCATGACTGTGTGTCTCCTACACACTGGGTATGTGCCAACAAAGATAAATAT
Organism: Tarsius wallacei; assembly: GCA_963574415.1. Classification (NCBI taxonomy): domain Eukaryota; kingdom Metazoa; phylum Chordata; class Mammalia; order Primates; family Tarsiidae; genus Tarsius; species Tarsius wallacei. The sequence continues at coordinate 7,502 of CAUYQG010184792.1, forward strand.
AACATGTCCTTGACTTTAAATAGTGAGCGCTTGTTTGAAGGAGAGAGAAAAGTATAGAGTGATGCTTACTATGATGGTAACTACTGGTATAGGCTAATGTATCACATTTAGAATAACACAGTTAACATATTTAATCGGCCAGACTAATTCCTTCTGAAATCATCTGCATAAAAGGGAGATTGGCTGTATCTTGACCTGGAGGTGAGCTTGATTAATTTGATCAGAACTGCTACATTTCATCATGATAGTTGTTCTTGGACCTGACCACTTATTTTCCTGGGTGGATGACTTCCAATTGAATGATAACAATTCCCATCTTTGGACACCAGGATGTTCTCCCAGAAGAGTGCTGTAGAATTCCAGAGGTCTCTAAAATGAAAGCAGTTTGTCTTTGAAAAAGTGTTGCTGCTACAGAATTTTGACAATTGCTGTGTTTTTCTTCCTTCAGAAAGGAAATGGATCAATCTTCGTCCTCCTTCAACTTTTAAAGTGATAAGAGTCACCTACAAGCAGAAGTGTTGACTGAAACATTGCAGATAAAAATAGAAAACTTGCTGTCTGTCCCAAGTTTCCATTCTTTCCTTCATCTGCAGCTGCAAAGACGCTGAGAAGTCTTGAAGCATCCTATAAGCCAAATGCCACATTCTGTCGCAAAGGAGATAGGACTGCATGAAAGGAAACTGCCTCTTTGAACACTCAGGAAAAAAACACATTTCTCTAGAAATTACATATGGAATATATTTTAGGGTGGCTTTGCACTGAGAGGCAATGGGAGAAGGAAGAAATGGCAAAAGAGAGGGAAAATGACAACTGAAAATAAGAGGAAAAGATAACTATAAGCATACAAAAGAAGTAATAGGGTAAAATAGGCAATTTCAGGGATAAGACAATTTTACAAATTGTATGCACGTGGTATTATGATGACACCTGCAATTTCGTGATCTTATTTATTTAATTTGGTAAAACTTTAGAAAGCATAAAAAGACTAAGTCATGTTAGGCGTCTTGTTGGAAACGCCTGTTTTTCAGAAAAAGGAAGCAAAACGTTACATAGCAGAGAGAGGCTTTTATGAAAGGTTCCCTTTGTGTTGATTGAGGTTTTCCAAATCTGTCCCTAATAGGAGGATCTGCAGTTGGATTATCCAGATTAATCTGCTGAGCCAAGGACTAGTTTATTCTTTTATCCTGTTTTTTTCTCTCCCCCTCTAAATTAAACTTAATGCTTGATCCCAAGCCTAGAATATTCAAGTAAATTTTGTTGACTGTCGATTTAAGACTTCTTTGGCTTGGACTCAAAATGGAGCTCTACTAAGAATGAAAAAAAGGCTAGTGGGATGGGTAAAGGGTTTGTTCTTAGTTGTAGTGATGGTGGGACTCTTCAGAATTGTTTTTCAACAGCTTCAAGGAAAGTAACCTTTTAAATAAATAATTATAAGTATTGCTAGATACCCCCATGTAATAATAATGAGTAATAAAATGGAATAGAATGTCAGTAGGAAATTGCACACAAGCTTCCCTTGTACAAAGTAAGTGCAGTTTGAAAATGATGGGAATGATATTTAAAATTCTTTCTTTTGGGAGTTAGCTATTTAGAAGACAAGATGTTTTGGGAATATGAGAAAGCTTGATTCTCCTGCTCACCCCGGTCAGCACCAACTATTGTCCACCGTGGAGCACGCTGGGTGGGGGAACCTTATTCCTAGTGATGTGGTTGAAATTCATTAGCGATATGGTTAACTAAAAGAAAGGCTCGCTCCAGCTGACACATTCTATGCCCTCATAAGATTCAACTGGGAAAGTGGAAAAGGCCGTTTTACCCTAGTAAAATTTTCATGGTCATAAGGCCCACCTGGAAGTCCTGGGGTATGGGCTGAGGTGATGTAACTGATTTTCCAGAACCATCAGAAGTCTTTAATTACACACCTGGTACCATGTACAGATGCCCCTGAGACATGAGGATTTTCTACAGTCAGATCCAAAGTCATTTACTCAGATTCAACTCCCATGCCCTCTCACCTTCCAGTCCTCTGACCCTCTGGGGATGGATCATGTTTCCAAGAGTTCATTTTGCCTCTTGTAATTGATTTTTAAGCCTCCATTTTTTGCTTCAATCTTACTTTTCTTTCCTTGGTCTTGTTTTCAGTCTTTTCTTCTCAGCTTTGCTCTGACTCCTGGGAAATTTTGCCTTTAAGACTCTTGGTAACTCTTGTCAATTTTACCCTAGTCTCTAGTTGAGACCTGGAGCACATTCAGACCCTAACTCCTTTTAGATCGCTGTGGACAGCTTAAAATTGTACTTTTTGTCCATAGACAAGACAATGACCTTGTACCATGCAATGTAGTCACATATTTTCAGTGTTAAAAGTCCTCCTGTGCATCAGCCTATACTCCTTCCCACCCCCAGTGCATGATCCTCCCTACATACTCTACGACAATGTCATCTGGCACCTGCTTGAAGGTGGTGGGAAGACTGGTCAGGCAGAGGGGACACTTAACTCAGCAAGTGTGCAATGTAGTGTTTTGTAAGCAGTAAATTCCTCTTTGCGTTGGTCTTTTCTGAACCATAGCTGCCTCCCAGTAAGTGCCACCCACTGATGTGGACTTGGCTTTCCGGAATTTTACAAAATAAGCTCTGATACACATTTGAACAATCACTCTTTCCATATTTGAAAATCATAACAAAGATTTCTCCAGGTACCCTTCCTTTTGGAACTTAATTATATTTGTTCTAATGGTCGCCTTCTAAAGATGTGTGTTTTATCAATGTTCTTCCTAAGACATTTGTCTTAGCGATAAACATGTTCCAGATGAAAACAATCCAGTGAAAAAGAGATGGATAAGTCCAGCTTTGGCTCTAGAATCTATACTTCATTCTGTAAGTGATTACATTGGCTATAACTTCCTCATTACTATATTATACATTCATCAAGGCTAGAGCTCCTGTCTCATTTTCTATATGAGACAGTGCAACGTGCAGCACTGACTTGGTCTAGTATCTCTGAATGATTGAAAGAACAAATGGCAGCAACACTACACTCTTGACCTAATTTTCCCTTGCATTTAGCTAAATCTTTTATATTCATTACTCTTATTATAGCAGGTCTCCCCACACCTGCAAACAATCAATTGCATGATTGATATTTTGAGCCTAAGATGTAGAATGCAACATATTTATATTAGAAATCATCTCATTTTATTTTACACGATATTATGGGATACATATAGATACATACATACATACAGAGACTATGATGGTTAGTATAGTGAGGCAGTGAACACATCTGTCATCTCACAGAGTTACTGTTGCATGACAACAGCAGCTAAAACCTACTTAGCTAACAAGCACCACTAATATATACAATTTTGTTAACTTTAGTCCTCATATTGTACATCAGATTGGTAGGCAGAAGTAGCACCACTGATAATTGGGGAAAAAAGGAATTTATATCTTCTCTACTAAGCAGATTTCAAGGAAGACTTTAAATGTCCTTAAATATTACCACATTTTTAAAATCCAGTCCTCTTTTGATGGACAGCATGGTTGGTTTCAGGTTCTTGCTATTGTGAACACTGCTGCGATAAACATTCGTGTGCAGGTATCTTTTTGATAGAGTGATTTGAGTTCTTCAGGGTATATTCCCAATAGGGAGATTGCAGGGTCTTATGGGAGGTCGATAATTAGAGCTTTGTTGGGGGGGGGAAGGGAGGGGAAGGGAGGTGGGACTAACGGTAGTCAATATCTGTCTGGGGATGGGGAGACACCGAGAAACCCCTTATTAAAGGGTGCCTGAACGATGCACATTAGTATACCTAACTCTTAACTGTACCCCACAATTTTATAATAAAAATATGTTTAAAAAAATTAACTTCCTGTAAAAAGATGGGGAAAAAAGTGTCCTTAAATAGAGGGTCCTGGAAGATTACTTAAAGGAGTGGAATGCAGTGCTTGACACCAGGTCCTAAGTCAAGTTTTAGGTAATGCTCATTAAACAGCAATACCCTTTGAGCTGTCAACTATGGATCCCCCA
>CAUYQG010184793.1:0-46504 GCA_963574415.1 Tarsius wallacei
TCGACCTGCTGGGCTCCGGCGATCCTTCCGCCTCAGCCTTTCAAGTAGCCGGAACTACAGGCGTGCGCTACCACGCCTGGCTAATTTTTTGATTTATTGTAGAGATGAGGTCTCGCCAAGTTGCCCAGGTGGGTCTCGAACACGCGGACTCAGGCAATTCACTCACCTCGGCCTCCCAAAGCTTGGCCTTTTAAAAATTCTTTCTACCTCTTTGCCTTCTGAGTAAGATAACTTGAGGAGCTCTGCAATGATGCTGAGGATTTCTCCCTGGGACATAGGTGGGAAAATCTTTAAGCACACACATACATTCTAAGAACATTTCTTAACATAGCTTTAAACTGTGGCATTATTTGTAGGATACTTTTGATGGTGTCCTCAACATTTCTTCTTTGAGAGATTCAGCCAACATTTATTGATTACCTACTATGTGCTGGGCTCCATGCTCAATGCTGGTGATGTTACTGCAACAAAGGAACTTTCAGTCTAGTAGAAGAATAGACATCTACATTTCTCCATTGAAAACCCAAACTGTGTCTGTTGGAGTGGAGCATTTTACATATTTAAATCCAACTAATCACACACATGCAGAAATTGACATTTTCCTTTTAATAGAACAGCCAGGTTGTATTAGAAAAGATGACAAAAAAGATTAGTTCTTCTTTCTGTATTAGGTGTAATTCACCTTGATATCCCCAGACATCTAGGACTTTCCTGTCCCATTTTGTAGCCATTTTGTTTCTGGCTAGTAAAAATATGGAGTTGTATGAGGGGGAAGGTGGTTATCCTAACCTACAGGATGATCAGGTAAACTATTGATTCATTGTGTTACACACATTTATTGAGTTAATGAACATTTTAATATATGTCTACACAAAATCAAAGCAGCTAAAGGGTGAGTCAGCAAAACCCAATATTGAATAGAACATAGAAGACTCTATAAAATTGATAAATTTTTTGGTTACTGATAGGTTCTTACAGCATCATGAAAATAATGCTTAAAAGTGCTTCAGAAAGTTGAGTGTTGGCAGCTCAGAAATCGGGAGGCCAAATTCTGCCTTGAAGAAATGAAAGAATGTTCTAAGGTTTACAACACAGGCATTGGTAGAGCCAGATCGCATCCTTGCCATGTGCAGTATCTCTGGGGTTTAGCCGTAGTAAAGGGTTATTTCACTGAGTGGAAGGGCTGGGTTAAAGAAGGGGAGGACGTGTGATCCCCTTTGTGCCAACATGTCCATCTCCTATTCTCTTCCAGGCTTCCCGGAGAATGCTGGATGATGAAATGACAGTCAGTCTTTCCCTGCCTAGTGATTCTAGCATGTTCAATAACAACCGCTCCTCATCACCAAGTGAACAGGAGTCCAACTCGACTTACGACCGCATCTTTCCCCTTCGCCCTGACTACCAGGAGCCGTCGAGGTTGATACGAAAACTCCCTGAATTTGCTCCAGGGGAGGAGGAGTCAGGTGAGGATGGCTTGGTGGGCAGGGGAGCTTTTGACAAATGCTATGTGGGTACCACACTCCTGCTCCCAGTTAACCACATCTTCTTTTTAGTGTATGCTAACCTCTGGAGAAGTCCACATTCTCTTTCTAGATTTGGTCTGCTGCTCCTCCTGGCCTAATCTGAGCACCTCTCCTTTGTTACTGAGCATACGATGTGTGGAGAAGCACACACATCAGAAAAGAAAGGGGAAAAAAAGGTATTACTAAGGTGTTAACACAAGAAGAACCTGAACAACCCGAGGAGTTTAACCTCACTGTGCATATGAGGAAAGTAAGAAGGCCCAGATAGGATACTCACCCAAACTTTATGAGGGATAAATTCAGGACTGGAATTTCACCTGGTGAAATAAATAATTAAATGAAACTAAGGACATTCTGAAATTCCCAGTTTTGTAGACATCTGGATTATTGAGTTATCTAATTTGTGTTAACTTCACTTTGGTGAACATGTATTAGAGTAATATGAGATTTCATTGTGAGGGTAAATATTTCTTGCCTTTCTCAATAAAAGCATTGAGGTAAAACAGTACCACAGGTAAAATAGTGCCAGCTGATTCAAATCCCAATGTCTTTTTAAAAATGCTGCAGAGTGACATCAGAAGAGAAGCTGGGGTCACCCCTGAAGCGTAAAGCAGCTTTTCCACAAGGTCATCAACCTGAGTGACCTAAGTCAGTGGAAGAGGACTTGTGGTGTTCAGGAGAGAGGAGCTTATCCTGAGCTGCATGCAGAAGCAGACAGGACTAAATATGAGTGCACAGGATTTTTTGAAAAGGAGCCCGAAGGGGTCTCTTAGAAGGAAGAAAAGAAACTAACATCTATTGTATCACTCAATGAATAGAAAACATTGAACGAGCACATTAAACTCAGATAATCTCACAGAGACAGCAAGAATAAGGGATATAAACTGATTTATTTCCTAGGCTGAATTGAAGTAATTTATCTATTTTCTGAAGTCTAAAACATTCCCTACCTCATATTTTAATATTTTTAGAATTAGATATCTAAAACGAGATCACATAAATTTCATCTGAAAAGTGTTTTACTCCATAAAATGGGTTCTTAAATCAATGAGTGTCTTAACACTTAAAAAAAAAGTTATTAAACCATCAGCCTTTAATATTCCCATCCTCATATACCATGAGCTTTCTCATAGCTTTGCCACATAATTCCACAAGATTAACTAAGGCAGTTGTTAATGATCATATATTATAAGGAGAAGACTGAGAGATAATATGGTGGCCTACATTCTGAAGGCCACAAAGAAGTCTCTAGAGAAAGTAAAACCATTCTCCAAGTTAGACTGTCACCAAGTAAGATGGGCTGTCATAGGGGCGTGTTCTAGCCCTCCTCTCAGATTTTCTTCCTTGAAGAGAGCCCCAAAGGTGCCCCCTTGGAATGAGACTCGTTGTCCTTGTTTTCCCAGGCTGCAGTGGCGTTGTGAAGCCAGTCCAGCCCAGTGGCCCCGAGGGAGTGCCCCACTATGCAGAGGCCGACATAGTGAACCTCCAGGGAGTGACAGGAGGCAACACATACTCAGTGCCTGCTGTCACCATGGACCTTCTCTCAGGGAAAGACGTGGCTGTGGAAGAGTTCCCCAGGAAACTCTTAACTTTCAAGGAGAAGCTGGGAGAAGGCCAGTTTGGGGAGGTGAGTTAATTCTTTGAGTGGGACCTCCAGTCCTCGGTAGCTCAAAGGAAGTAGTTGAATAAACGTAGTCAGTGGGACAAAGTGTCCCTTCTGGAAGTGGATTCACAACTGAATATCTCTTCCACTTATCTCTCCTTGCATTGTTCTCTGGAAGACTAGTTTTGGGGTCAACCTCTTCTTTGTCAAATAGCTGTGGAGTTCCTGGGGCTTCTGATTTCTACAGGAATTTTTAAGGCAGGCAAGACACTAGATTTCAGATAGTCTCAAAAATATCTAATATTTGCAAAAATTGTTATAATAGGTTACAGAGGGTGGGGACCACAAGATGCGATCATCTTTTATGAACTATCCAGAAACACCCTGCTGCTTGATAGACACTTTATTTTGTTTTTTCCTTTTAATGGGAGTTACATGTAAAATGGTTAAAAACAACCTCGCCCCTGCATTTGGTCCCAGAATCATCCACTAGGGAATGAATCACCAACTAAGATAAGGAGGAGTTCTCAATTGCCCTCAGAGTGATGCATGTAATATTAAACTTTTTACTCTTACATCAGTCTCATGAACTTTCTGAGAACTCAAAGCAATGTTTTGAGTTGTAACAGAAACTCCTCAACCCTGCCATCTAATCTCCAAGTAGAATACTTGGTTTCATAAGAATGTGCTATTGGTTTTCAGTGTGTGTCTCATGTTCTCTCCTTGGGTAAGTCTGTCGTTAGAGGAGGTGGAGGGGTCCGTGGCATCTGTTCTTAGAGTTATATATAGTCAATATGTCCTCTAGGTTACCTGTTAGACTGTTACTAATAGATGGGAGTTACTTACAATGCTGAACCCCATACTAAAATATTACCTTAGGAAAGTGTTTTATGTTTTGCATGATCTCGTAACTGATGAATCAAAGTTCAAGCACATATACTGAATGACATTTTATAGTGAGCTATAATGTAACAAAATACATGCTATTGATTCATTCATTCACTTATGCAATGTTCCAATCAATGTATATTTCTTTTATAAGGAATAGAAAAGCAATGTATCACATTAGCTGGGTACTTTACCACTGCTTTTAATTTTATCCATTATTTGAATCAAAGATATGTTGCACATATCTTATCGGTCTTTTGATTATTTTGCCTGAGTTGTAAGAGTTAGTTTATCTCCAGGAAATGCCCAGCAAGAGTACTGAGACATCTTCAGGAGAAATGATGATGCTGAGACTAGATGACTTTTGTCTAGGTTCATCTCTGTGAAGTGGAGGGAATGGAAAAATTCAAAGACAAAGATTTTGCCCTAGATGTCAGTGCCAACCAGCCTGTCCTGGTGGCTGTGAAAATGCTCCGAGCAGATGCCAACAAGAATGCCAGGTCTGTGGTCTGCATTTTCAATTTTCCTTTATGTATTTCATCTGTAAGACCAGGAAATACTCCTGGATACTTGTGAGCAATTTTTTCTTTTGAGATGGGAAGATCTATGAGTTGTTTCACATTTCTCTGTTATGCTTTTTTTCTGATGGGAGTTGCAGTCCTCATCCTTTTCTTCATCTCTCAAACACAAATGTACATTTTTCATTGTATTTGCTGCATATTTACTCCCTAACCTCCCTTGCACAGCACTGTGCTTCCTGACATACACAACCATCTACTTCTTCCATCATCATACACAGATGTACTCTTGAATGTCATTACTTCTTCATGACGAGCTTTTCACAACCATACACCTTTCTTGCGAAGCCTCTTCCATTCTCTTTTTTTTAACAACTCTACTTACTTTCTCATCCCTTTTTTTTCTCTTTTATGCTTCTTTTCTTCTATGTCCAGCAACCCCCAAAATGAGAAGCTTCCTCTACTTGGAAAAGTACCCATGGACCTCAAAGCAAAAGGATCCACAGTCCTTTAGCAGTTTTTCAAACTGGCTAATAATCTCTTGGATCCTTTACTACATAAATTGCAGTTTCCAGCCATACTCCGTTGTCTGACAACCTTTCCATTACAGTACTGGTGAGTTAATCCTCACCCAGAGAGGCATGCTGGTTGAAAGCTGGTTGTATGTGTCCCAGAGAAATCTGCACATCTGGATAACATATGCATTTCCCCATTTGTGTTGTTTTGGTTTGCCTCACTGATATTCATAATGAGAGAAAGTTTATTATTCTTATTCCCCAAGTTGTCATAAATTCCAAGAATGGCAATAGATTTTATTAAAAGTCTTGCAATTGACAGGATGTGGAATAAACAAGAGAGAAAGGCAAGGCAATGGAACTGTGGTAGCTTAGAATTTTAGCTGAGAATTTCAATATTAATGATATTGGTATGAATGAAAAGTGACATACTCTGAGTCCCATGGAGAGATGGAGTGTTCCTCATATTAATCTTAGCACATAATTAATTAGAAACTGGCAAGGATTCTTTTTTAAGGATATGACAAAAATGTTCTTCACTGTTCTGATTGGTGAGGTTTGCTATGCCTCCACCTGTGCCCACTCTTGTTTAACAATGATGAGTGGCCTTGACTCTGAACCCACCCAAGCCAAGGAAACCCCTGACTGGGGGGGGGGGGGGCGGTTGTTAAGAGGGGAGCTGTTGCATCAGGACTACATTGATTCCAAAGGTTTATATGGTCACTGTATGACTCCCAGTCCAGGATTCCTGGAAAACTCTCAGAAGACTTATAACTGATCTACCCAAGGGTTTTGGGAATATGGGTTAGTGACTTCACTAACCCAAATATTGTTGCTTCATGCTCAAGGATAGCTGTCACCATGTGCTCAAACAACTACTAGTCTAAGCCAAGTGAGTCATTTTGAAATGACCCCACTTTACCATCATGACCTCTAAACAGTTCTGTTTTGGACAGGCTACTAAATGTATGTTGTGACTGACTGCTGGTACATATCGTATGAAGAAAAGCCAGTACCAGAAAATAAAGATTTCTCAGATAAATCAAAGGGTGGTTGTTCATTTTATGGAAAATTATTTCATTTATTAATAGTGATTTGTGGTTTTTTAAAAAGCCATGCACTTAATGCACTTAAAGCCTCATGTACATAACTTACGATTTTCAGTGAAAAGTTTTACTTCGCAGAGTAGTTTTTAGCAGCATATATTTGATTCAGCAAATATTAATCACTTTCTTAAGGATATGACACTTTCTTAAGGAATTTTGTTAGATACTGGGAATGCAAATGCGAATAAGTCACAAATCTCATTCTCAAAAATACAACAGTTGAATAAGGGTTTATCATACTCCAGGAGTAGAATGAGACAGTTCTGGGTGCCAATCTCTCTGTCCTCTCAAAGGTTATGCAAAAAAAGTCAAGGTTTGTTGTAATGGGTAGGAAGAGACCTTGCTGTGCATTCTTCCTCCTCTTGATTCTGACTCTGGCAACCTCTGAGTTTACCTATGTCTGTGTCCTCCAAAGGAATGATTTTCTTAAGGAGATAAAGATCATGTCCCGGCTCAAGGACCCAAACATCATCCGTCTCTTAGCTGTGTGTATCACTGAAGACCCTCTCTGCATGATCACTGAGTACATGGAGAATGGAGATCTCAATCAGTTTCTTTCCCGCCATGAACCCCCCAGTTCTTCCTCTAGCAATGCACCCACTGTCAGGTAAATGAACCAGGTCTTCTATCTCTTTCCTGTGGTCATGAAAGTAACCTGGGATCTGAAACTGGAGAGCAGTGAGCCTTAAAGTTTATCATTGTTCTGGGGTGGCAAGGCAGGCTAGTATACAGGGAATAATGGAGCAGCTGCCCTTTGGAGGATGCATAGGGATTCATTAAGAATTGAGAAGGGTTGTTGTGGTTTATACCTAAATCCTCTAAAGGTAAGGATGCCACCTTTAGAATGTGTATCCTTCATGGTTGACTGTTTCCATAGTTTACCCTTTCTCTTCTTGTATATTTCCTCAGTTATACCAACCTGAAGTTTATGGCTACCCAAATTGCTTCTGGCATGAAGTATCTTTCTTCTCTTAATTTTGTCCACCGAGATCTGGCCACACGAAACTGCTTAGTGGGTAAGAACTACACCATCAAGATAGCTGACTTTGGAATGAGCAGAAACCTGTACAGTGGTGACTATTACCGGATCCAGGGCCGGGCAGTGCTCCCTATCCGCTGGATGTCTTGGGAGAGCATCTTGCTGGTGAGTTCCCAGCATTGTTAAGACCTACCCTCACAACTGACATGCAGGCAGGCACACACGTGGCATGTGGGGACAAACCTGAGACCACAGGAGGCAAACTCAGTAGGCCGTGATAGTTCCTCTGACTTGAGATGATTTTCTTTGTGTACTAATTATTATTATTATTAAATACTTGTCTATTTCTGCTGAAAAAAGTAACACACTCATTACAGAAAATGTAGAAGAAAAAGTTAAAAGTATAAGGACTTTAGTATCATTCTTTTTTCTCTCTACCCTTTCTATCTACTGATTGGTCTCACTTTAGGGTATTACAAACCTTATCACTTGAAGGCATGTTTTCCACACAAAATACTTTTCTTCTGCATTAATTTTATAAATATTTTTCTCATTAATAATTTAGAATAATACCCATAGTTTTAGTTTAATAATCTTCAACACTTACTTTTTAAGTTTCTCATTCTTTGCTTTATAATTTTTATTCAATTCTTGATATTCTGTACCATAAGTGAATACTTTATTCCAAATACATCTCTCAGCAGCATATTTTCTGACCATGCATAGCTAAGACCTTTTATTATGGACTTAAAGAATTACTAGACCATAAACTTTTACTTCCTACTACGTGTGTACATGTTATTTTGCCTTTTATCTTCTGTAATAGCACAGGGAAAGGCCTTAAACCAATTTGGTTTTGTTCATTTATAGCTGATCTGTTTATGTCTTGTTCACTTTCTTAGAGAATTGATGAAAAATTTTGAAATGAAAAAATGTATAGTTATTCTCTTTTACTCACCCAGATAACCACTATTGATGTTTTGGTCTATTTTGTTTGAGGATTATTTTTTATATGTGTATTTTTGTATATATTTCTGTGTATATAATTTCTATAACATAATTGGGATGGTCTATGCCATATAATTCTCTATCTTTGCATTTTATTTAATATTTTATTATTTACATTTCCAAGGTTAATAAATATTTTTTAAAAAACATGATTTTAATGGTTGCATGATATTCCATTTGTGAATGTATTCTATAATTTAATAATGTCTCTATACCTTGATATTTAAGTACTTTCCAATTTCCTGCTATTATGAATGAAGCTGAGATATATACCAGTTTACACAAATTCTTATAAAGATCTTTTTCATCTCTATATATGAATCATTATATTCTATGCATTTATAATGTGATAACTAAGCATTGCTCTCTCTAAAGATATTGTGTGTTGTTGAAAACAATATATTAGACTGAGATTTTGAGGATCTTGTTTCAAATTCTGGTTTTCCATTACTAATGATCTTATTAACTAGAAAAATTTAGTAGACCTCTCCCGTCTCAGTTTTCTGATCTAAAAAATAAGGATAAATAATATCAGCTACTTCACAGTACTGTTGTCTTTACTGAGTAGAAGTGTGTAAGTATTCAATGCATGTTAATTACACCTGAATCTCATTGTTGTCACCTGTTTATCTTTCAAGACTGGGATGATCACTAAACTGAGAAGTGAGAGTCCTGGTTTCACCCAGAGACTTACTCTAGGCACAACCAGATTTCTCTATCTCTAATATAAAACAATTGACTTCCCATTCAAATTTTGCCTTTCTCAGGGACATTTTTTCCAAGGCAACCTCAGAACCTAAAGTGTGACCTTCTAATGCTCGAGAGTCATGTAGCAGTTCTTGGGTCTTATCTCCAAGAAGCAAAACTAAGCTGAGATCATGAGAATGGCCTGTTTCTTGGCACCTTCAGGTCATCATTTCTCAATCCTTGACACATATCTTGACAATTCCAGCATTCCTTGTCTGTTAATAGGGGAAGAGGACAATTCCAGATTATGAATCTAATCTGCTCTTATTGTGCACAGATTATTCTGATTTCCCCATCTTTTTCTTACTTAAATAGGGCAAGTTCACTACAGCAAGCGATGTGTGGGCCTTCGGGGTTACTTTGTGGGAGACATTCACCTTTTGCCAGGAGCAGCCCTATTCCCAGCTGTCAGATGAACAGGTTATCGAGAATACTGGAGAGTTCTTCCGAGACCAAGGGAGGCAGGTGAGAACTGTTGGGATGGATTGGTGTGGACCTGTGTGCTCTTGAAGGAGGGATGAAGGAAAGTTCTGACTTAGCAGAAGAGGCCTGAGCTAGAAGAGGGGCTATCTAGATGATAGTCTTTTGTCACTAACTATCCACATGCTATGAAAGTCCAAAATTCTCCCTAGGCATACACTCTTCTTTATCCATATGTCAACCCATTGACTCTTAGCATAAAGTGTCATGTCAGATTTCTCCCAACTCACAGAAAGCAGGGAATAAATAAAATCTCCTCTCTCACGTTTGATCTATTTCTTGACTAGACCATGTGGTTTGCCCTCTTGGTTAAAAAATATAAGTGTAAAAAAGAATAAGGGACGACTAGCAAACATTAAATATATACCTTAGTATAAGAAATGACGTTGGTTTGGACTTTCTAGCAATGTTTCTTGACTTGTATGTCCAGAAACGGGCAGGTGTATCCTATACTTGGTGTCTCCTTCCACTAGGAAGACACCTTTGGGCCCAGTTGTTGTGACCTCTCAGGACTCACATGAAGTCCCAGTTCCTAGCCAAGATACTTCAAGCTTTCTTTGGATAGCTCATTTTTTAAAGTTCCTGTGAGATCTGGAATGTAAAGCTTTCTAGTAACTAGAGTACTGCACCTCCCCAAAGTGACCTGGTGAGAGCAAACCCTTGGACTATGGCATCTTCAGCTGGAAAATGATAAAAGTTGATGGGGGCTCTTGCAAAAAATAAAAAGTAGATCCCCTGTGGCCTAAATAGATCCAAGCAAGTGAAAGATAAGAGAATGACAAGAGAGAATGTGTGATGCATATTAAAAATAAGAGGCATCCTGGAATTTAATTTTATCTTTATACTCTGTAAATATTTTGGCAACAGAGGGTCTAAATTAGCTATCTCAGTTATGAGGCAATTGCCTTCTTACTATGGTAAAGGACAAATTTACTACTGTGTACATAAGTGAGTAGACCAAAGAAATGGTTTTTTTTAAAAATTTTTTTCCTCCTAGACTAATATATCCTGGCCACCACAGTGACCCTCCCTTTTTTTTAACTTTATTTTATTATAGAGATGTGGGGTACAAGTTAGGATTAGGTACATATGTAGTCTATGTGCAGATGAGGTTTGGGCCTCTAACTGGTCCTCCCAGTGACCCTTTAGAAGACACATGACCAGTTAAAGTTAGTGTGTTCAGTTAGAAAATGTAATCTTATTAATCATAATGGTCCTAATTTTTGTGTATCCTAAAATTATAGGAAAAGGTAGGGATATTATTAGTCTTGTAGTGTTCTCCAACCTATTGTTCAGTGACTAAAATTCCACAAGGAAAAATTATTTTTCATACATGAAGCAAAGCTGAACCACCAAACATTTAACAACAGAAAGGCATACTCTCCCACTCCCCTTCATGTACACTGTCTACTTTGCATCTAAAGTATCCTTGATATTATATAGCATTTTAATTCAGTACTAAAAACTTACATATTGATTTGTTCAATATTATGTTATTCATTTCATAAGAAAATGCCTTTTTATCATTTGATGAAAGTTTTAATTTATAATAATTTCTGGGATCTTATTTTTCCTATTTATTTTTAATCAGTTTAAAAGGGTCCAGCATTTTTACCTGTATTAGATACTAGTGATGCACCAAATATATATTTTGACCAACTACTAAATGGTCAAGTAGTAAAGTTAAGTATTTGACAGAAACCAAGGACAAATCCAAATAATTCCATTACATAGTGAGCAAACTTCTCACCTATAAGCATAAGTGTAAATTGTTGATAATAATTTAATGTATTAACTTATTGAACATAATTTATTAAATTTATATTTTATAACACTTTAATAAATTTAATTACTATTAAATTTTTGTTTATATTTTAGTATTCAAAATTTTAAAGTCTGACATTAGAGTGTAGGGACAATATCTTCTTCACATTATCAGCTGCTAGGTGGAGTCTATAGTCACAAAACTACACAGCTAAGTTCTGAACATAGCAGATATGCCGAAGAAAAATTTCAGGAACATGGTTTCTAGAAGAAATTTTACACATAGGACTCATAGATTAGACAAATCTCAAATCCTCTGTCTTCAGTTGAAAGTGCTTGAGAGTCTATAGCAATAATTTAAACAACTGAAAGACATATTTGATATTTTTGCTTTCAATTTATCTTTACAAGATGTGAAGAATTCCCAGATAGCACATTTCTTGAGAGCTCATGGTCTAAATGAGATAAAATAACCCAAAATTAAGTATATTTTAAAATTCTATTTTGTTTAATGTTATAAGTGCTAACAAAATTTTACAAATATAACATGGATTTTTATGAAATGTAACTTCAATTATTTGCTGTTTATAAGATTTTGAAAAAGGCAACCTTAATAATTTTAATTACTTACTATTTTAATTGTATTGACATCTGTTAGCTCAAAACAGTTATACTATTTCTCTAAAGTTAATGAGGACTTACCAGTTTTAAGTTTCACCATTAATATATAAGAGTGTCTGTTTTCCTATACCCTTATTTATGTTGCTATTTGATATTTCTTTTTAAATGCTTAGTACTTTATAGTCACAGTCATTTGTAACATACTGAGTTAAGACTTGTTAGACTTCATTAGAATTTCAACGGGAGTCACACTTTTGCCTTTTACTTGTGGAAATAAAACATCATTAAATTTATAAAATTAAGACCCCCAAACACTTCCAATATTAAACATTGAAATGAGTGTGAGCTATACAATATACATGTAAGAAAGATTAATAAAAACAAGATAATTATTTACCCAATTATTGTAGTACAGGGTTGAAAGTGGCCAGACCCTATCTTGGTAGCTGAGGGCACCAAGCAGGAACCAACCCTGCCCAGGATGCCATCCCATTGCAGGGCCACTTATACACAAACCCACACTCACTCAGACTGGTCCAGTGTAGACATGCCAATTCACCTAATGTGAATCTTTAGAACATGAGAGGAAGTTGGTGTTCACAGGGAAAAACCACACTGACATGAAGAAAACATGCAAATTCTTCACAGACAGTGGCCCGGAACAGGAATCAATTTTTTTTTTTCTCTCATCAATGAAAAAAACACTATTTGAGGACATGTTGTAGAGCCCTAGGCTGGAATTCAGGATAGAGCTATAGGCAGGGTAAATGTGTAGATGTTGGTACATGCTGTAAAGCAGAAATATAATCTCCACTGGAAAGGGGTCAATACAGGGGAGGGAGAGCACAGAGAACATTATTGTGAAGAGTTGCATGGATACATCCTGCATCCCAGTTTCTGCATCTGGCTAGGATTTTATTCCAGTTGAGGCACTGATGTTACTATGTCTCTGCCCTAATTGACTCATCCAAGATAAACCTCAACATGGGGAGGCCACAAATAGGTTTGATCTCTTTTTGCTTTAGTTTTTCATGTTGCATGAAGATAAGAGACCACAAAATGGTCCATCAGGAAATCCTGCTCCAGAGATTTAAGCAGGACAAAGGGAACAGGACAGGGGCTAGCTAATGGGATTAGAACTCTTGTGAGTAGGAAAAATAGACACCACACCCATTTCAGTTATCAAGTTCAAGAAAGTGAGCAACTTAAACCATGATGCAAAAATGCTTCCCTTTTCCCTCTCTTCTTAATATTCTCTCTTTTTTATTTTATTTTTGTTTCCAAAGACTTACCTCCCTCAACCAGCCATTTGCCCTGACTCTGTGTATAAGCTGATGCTCAGCTGCTGGAGAAGAGACACCAAGCACCGTCCCTCGTTCCAAGAAATTCACCTTCTTCTCCTTCAACAAGGGGACGAATGATGCCATCAATGCCCGGCCACATTCTGACGGCCCAGGTCCTCCCAACAAGACCTACCACTCACCCACGCCTAAGCCACTCCATCTGGACATTTAATGAACCTGAGAGACAAAGGCTTTTTTACTTTGCTCTCTTTCTCTCTGTTCCTCACCTTATCCAGTCCACTCCCTACTCCCGACCCACATATATTTTCTTTTTTTACATTAAAGAACTGAAAAAGAAAAAAAAAAGCCTAGGGCAGAAAAAATCTAGTAAAAGAAATCTTACTCAATATACCAAAGTGTTAGATAACAAAGGCTAGAAAATTCAGATAATTTATAAAGGTAAAATATGGTTGTGTTTATAAATGTGCAGATTCTACAATATTTTTTGCATGTCACTTTAAAAAAATCTTCAGAAAGAAGAACTTGAATACTGATATCTTGGAAAACATGAGATTAGGTTTAGGGAAAACACTTGAAAGATGTGGAGAATTTGAGGACTCAGTAATCACAGACGATTGCCTTATTTGGCCACTGGACATGTCTCACTCTATATTTCCCTCTTCTGTCAAAGTGAATGATATATTTTTGAAAACCCCCAGTTTCTTGGAATGGATGTTTTGTTCACTCATGGGCAGGAGTCAAGGTTGAAGTTCATATGTGAAGCAACAAGGTATATGAATAAGAATGAATGTCTGCTACAAGGATTTATGAAGGAAATGATCATTTACCAAAAAACAGTACCTCATGCATGGAAGGATTCTTGAATAGATAATGGACATAGGAAAGGAGGTCAATGGAGGACAGGTGTGCTATCAATTATTCATTTGTGATTCTACAAAGGGCTCTCTTCGTTGTCTTGTTCAGACATTTTCATGTGTGTGTTTTAGTGAAGACCTGATTTTTTAATCAGTGAAGACTGGTGTTTTGATATGTTGACGGTAGGCCCTTCAGGTCATCTTGTCCAAATCTTCCAGATCTTTTAATAGATGAAGGTTCTGTGGGACCTTTGGACTGAATTCAGTCCCAGATGAATTTCTCAGGCATAAATACCTAAAGGTGATGTATAGCAGGGAATCAGTCTGTTCTGAGTGTCCCCAAAATGTTGGCCTAGGGATAATGAGGAGTAATTACAGGGAGACTGATTTCTGTTCCTGATTAGGGAAAGCACAGCATTCAGAACATACAAGGATGAATGGGCTGCCCCCAGAGATGGGGTGACCTTTGTCACTGAAAAGGTCCAGCTATAGGCTGAAGAGCTAGAAAGAGCAAGAAAGACAGGGATGTTTCAACATAAGGGATATGGTGGTATGAGACTATATTAAATGTCCTTCCTGCCCTGAGAGTCCTTGATTTCAGAGAATCACAGGCTGAGCACCCATTACGACTGTTTAGTATACACATTTTTGCCTCCAAGATGATGTAACCAGCAGAAGAGAAAGTATGAGGCTTTGGTTTCAGAGTTCATGGAAATGGACATGCTGCCAAGTAGGAATCCCCCCAAAGAAGACTCTGAGCTTTCACACTCTACAAATCCTCACATTCAGTGAGAGGCTGTAAAAGGAAACCCATAATTTTCACTGAGGAAAAACAAGAAAAGATTACAAAATAAGCTTCTGAAGGTGAGAAGTAATAGTCTTGACCCCTTGGGTCTGCCTCTGTTTCCTTCACCAGTTCACCTCTATGCAGTTTCTCCAGAACATGAGTATTTCTCCTGCTCAGCCTTCAGCATTGTCCCAGGTCCAGCATCAGCATAAATCCCAAGTCCACAAGCTCCATTTTGCAGGTCTTCTTCTGACCCTAGCAAATGACCTTTCCCCATAGTTGTCCTATAACTTTGGGCTTTAGTCTCTCCCAAAACTAACTTTGGAGAGACATTGGTTTGAGAGTCAGAAGAGCATTGATTTGGGAGCTTTGATCCTCTTCCTGCCTCAAACCAAGCATGTTAACTTGGGGAAATCACTTTGTCTCCCTGCATTTTTTTTTTTTTTTTAACCTATGAAAAAATTGGATTTGATAATCTTGAAGTCCCTTCTGGTACTGATACATCCAGTATAGATCCAATTATCTAATTGGATCTGTTAATATGACTGATGTGGTTTCAGTAATCTGGTTGTTTCCTGCTCTGAAAATTGTGGTCATCAACAGAGAACATGGAAGAAATCACTGTAATAGTAGTAATAGTAACACATGCCATTTGCGTAATGCTTTAGGTTTACCAGGTGTTTCCACATCGTTGTTTCTACATTGTATTTGATAATGTACAGGGCTGGACATGTTCTTATACCTTGGGACCTGCCACATTCTGCTTTCAGGATAAATGTTAATCATATTAGAATTAAAGGAACTTGCAATTAGAACCTCAGCCTATATTCACATGCCTCTGGTAGGGCTACATCCAGACCATGCTGTGACTTCTTATGTAGCAAGAGAAAACAATATCATTTCCCCTTCCTTTGCCTAATGTCTCTCCACTTTTTTCTTTTTATGATTCTGCTCCAATTCACTGGGTATTCCATTTTAAAAAAATGTTTAAAATGAACTTACTATGTCTAGATTTTCCTGGCCTTGAGCCATAAAAGTAATCTGTTCCAGGTGGCTGCTCAATATGTATTATCATGTAATACCTATGTGTATCTTTTTCTGGAATGAGAAAGTCTTCAATTTCTGGCACTGAGACTTTTGTATTACAGATACAAGTTTAACTTCTAGCTTAGTCATACCTATAGAGTTTAGTAGCACAAACTTAAGCGACCCAACAAAGGCAAATGCTTAGTAGGTAGAATTTAAAAGTAGTTCAAATCTGAATTAGGAGAATGAAGTTAGGGCTTTTTTGGAAAAGAAGATAGAAAAAAAATAATAGAAATTGCAGGACATTATGACGTTTGCAGTGAGTTAGCCTCTTCTTGTCCAGATTGTGTTTGGGGATTTTCAGATCTAAATTTATACTCTTCTTAGTTAATGTGTTGACAGCTGGGTCGAAATCTCATGCTGTCCAGACACACATGTGATCAGAAAAGATCTGGAGTGGAAAGAGGTGCCTAAGGAGCAAATGTGGTCTTTAATCTGTGGAAAGATCACTTGCCAGTGTACAAGACTGTATAACACAGAGGGTTGTATGCAAGTGGAGTTTAAAAAGGGGGTACATGAATGTGCATATGAGTTGGAAGGAAGCGGGGGCTAGAAAGGAGGCTACATAAAAAAAGCAACGGAGAGTGCACAGGAAAGACACAGGAGAGGGGCAGGTTGAGCAAGGTAGAAACAGGTGTAGCTGGAGTAGCTGGGAATCCACTCTGAAGCAAGAAAGTAGATCTCTCTACAGAGAAATCTGAGAGGGGATAGAAAAATTAAGCACCTTGATGAAGTAAATTCTGGATGATAGAGATGATACAAGCATTAAAAAATGAAGTCAGGTGCAATATATGGAATGGAAGAAAGTTTTTCAGAGTTGTAAGAAAGAGCAAGTCTGTCATGCAAAAGACATAAGCAACCATCAAGGAATGACCTTGGGTCAAGTGAGGAAGTGGGTGAGGAAGGCAGTTTGAGCACCTGTGCATTCTAGACCACTTCAAGTGCTGGTGAGAAGAAATCAACTCTTTACCTGAAATGCACTTGGTTTTTGAAGTGCTGTTTTGGAAATGAAGACCTAGAGATTGGGAGTTTATGGTAGTTCATTAAATCTTCATGTTCTATTCTCTTGCCTCTGTCAATGAAATTCATTTTAATAACACCCCATCATTGCTGCGCCCAAAATAACCATAGGCAAACACTGAAGCAATAGGCATAAGTTAGACAAAATTAAATCTTGTCTTATATCTGCATAAAGAGGTATACGCCACATTGGAAACATGTGTTTTCTAGTCCCATCCAGGCTTCCCACAAGACAGCCATGACGTGGGTCTAAACCATGTGTTTTGAGTAAAGGAGAACAGAAGAAAAGGAGTGCCTGTAAGAAGGAAAAAGATGAAGATGTTCCAAGGAAATATACTAAAACAGAACAGCATCTGTTTTGCCCAAAACTACCCCCCCCAAAAAAAAAGAAGAAGAAAATTACAATCTATGGCTCTTAAGTCTTTGATCATAAGTTGGATTTATAGACTTAGAATTTGCCATCTGAATCTTTTCAGTAAGACTTCTGTCCTCTGGCAGTGCATGGCAGATCCCTGATGTTCCTGTATCTCCGGGAAGATATAGATCCTAATTTTTACTGGGAAATCTTTCTGAATTGAAATTTAAAATTTCTATAAAAGCAAATCCTTTTCCACTTGGTAAATATTTTGGAGTGCTGGATTAAGAGAGAAAGAGACTGAAGTAGTTCACAGTGATTTGGTTTCTGGCACTTGATTTAATTTGAATTTTCAGCTGTATTGCTTGGTGGCAAAAGAGTTGTGGGCAATTGTTTAGTTGCTGTATACGCCAAAAAATTCTTGTTATTTTGAAGTAACTTAAGACTCACAAAAATGTGCAAAAATAGAATGGCTTTGCCCTAGTTCCAGTTTTCTTCACTTCATAACATTTTACATAGTCCACTTTTAACCACCATCCATTTTCAGAAAATTGTTATTAGGTTAATACTATAAATGAAACAGCAGGCATTATTCAGATTTCAACAGTTTTCCCATGTGTATTCATTTAGTTGATAGATACTTTTAATTCTTGCTGATGTGTAATCTGGCTTTGCTTGGATACAGCAGGAAAGAGAACACAGAATTATAATATAATAAAATAATCTGTTCCTTTATCAATGAGCTATATCCTACTGATATGGCTTCCACATTTTCTGATTATTTTGGCTGTTTGGCATCTGAAACAATCTAAGAAAAACTTAGAAGGATTAGGCAACACAAAAGATGGTAAAACCTGTCCATAGCTTGTTGGCTAAAGAACCAGGTATAAAGAGATATTCTAGATGACTCCTACAGTGTCTACAAGTGAGTAGTATTAGTAGTGGTAACAAGGAGAGGACTTAGAGTAAACCAGTATTTTGGTCAAGAGTTAGGTGGCACTTAGTTAATGGCACCAGAGGTAGTTCATGGAGGGACTATAATACAATTTATAGACTTCCAGTGTCTGATGAAATACTATCTTCAGAGTGGTAGAGAAGTTTCATTCACCTAAATATCTATTCTTAAATGGAATAACAACCACATTGGGCCACATTAAATGCAAACACATCAGCAACCTGGGGGAAAAGGTGAAGCTCCACTTTGATTACAGCTTTGAGTTTTGCAATGACACTTTAAAGTTCTCTATTTAAGGGCCCCAAGTTTATAATAATGTGTGTCTTATAAAGTTCCTAAGACACTGTGAGCACAGGATAAATATTTGCTGAATATTGTTTTTTTGAATGAATAAAAGACTGAAACAAAAACTTGTAATCCAGCATAACTAGGGTGAATTTAGGGAGAATTGCTTTTCTGTAATATACAGGGTTTATTTTCAAATGAGGAAAGAGAAAAAAATGCTCAGACTTGTACCTGGTGAAGTATGCCCTCTGTTTGTATACCTTCTGATAATGAATTCAATCTATGGAAACACCTTGTTCTTCGGGGTACGTAGACAGCCAATGAAAGGTACATCCCCTCAGGGCACTAGATGGAAGCAGAGGCCAGACTCTAGCCCTAATCACAGCCCATTTGAAATGAGCTATCCAGTTTCTCCTGCAGACACCTTGTCAACAGTCATGTGCCTCCACAGGAGACTGACCTGAGTCCCAATCCAGCCAATGCTCACCCACAATCACAGTTACATGTCAAGGGAGAATTTGCAGAGACTCAAGGGAAACACAATGGGATAAAGTAAAACCATATTCTTGAAGAGTGGCTTGGAAACAATTGAAAGTTGAGAGGATTCCTGCGGACACACCATGAGTTTGTAATCTAGGCTATATGCTTTATGTCCTTTATTATTCATGATATCCTACTCTTCGACCCCATTGTCTGGTAACTTTTTCTGAGGACTGAGTTTCTGCAACAATGTGGTGCACTCTTCCTATGATGAGGAAACATCTGGGCCTTATTCTTCAGGCTTTGGAAGATGATGTGAATTGTCAAGTGGTAAATAGCAAAAGGATTTAATTTCTGCTTGAAGCGATCATAGTCATTCCAAAATAGAATACATAAAAATTCTCTGTATTAGAAAAAGCAACGTGATACCAATTGTATATTTCCTTTTCTTTATTTATTCTCTTTAAGTCTGTCAGATGATAAATTGTAAATAACAATGATTAAAGAGTCACGCTACTGATGGATCCTCCCTTCTGTGTAAACAGCGCCAGTCCTGGGTTTTGTAACCCTTACTCTTTTCACCCTTACATCATTTCTGGAGAAGGCATGGGGACAGAGCTAGAGGGTGTATGAAGGAGGAAGCCCAAAAAACCCCAAGATTTATTTATTAAAAAATTGGGTATTTATTCTTACATATTTAAACTTCAGTCACCTTCAAAGTATTCTCCATTTGATGCAATACACCTATCAAGACACTTTCCACTGCTCAAAACAGTTTTTGAGCTTGTCAGTTTTGATGGCTTTTAGTCCTTCTGCTGTTTTTTGTTTCGTCTCTTCCACACTGGCAAAACGTTACCCTTTGAGGACATTTTTCATTCGGGGAAACAACAACAAAAAAAGTTGTTTGGGGCAAGATTGAGTGAACAGGGAGGGTAGGGCACAGGGGTCATGCCATTTTTTGGTCAAAAACTGCTGAACACTCAGTGCGGTGTGGACAGGTGTGTTGTCATGGTGGAAGAACCAGTCTACCTGTTTGCCACAACTTGGGATGTTTCTTCCACAAATCATGACACCACCTCCTCAGAACTTCCAGATAAAAATTTTGGTTGACTGTTTGATCCAGAGGAACAAATTCTGAGTGTAATACAAGGGGCCTGCCCTCCAAAAGATAATTCCAGTTTTGGGGGGGTTCCCCCTCAAATGTGATGTGGACGAACGCCTGTTGGAACTATCTCACAGATAATTATTTAAATAGGCCTCTAACATGTTATTTGGCTGTTTATTAGAAGGACAGCATCTTGGCCTTTGACATATCCATACTAGATACTGGGATTTTTAAGTCCTCACATTAATTAATCCAGTTCTGGGGAATCCAGTCCAGAGTTATTGGTGATTCTTTATTGCTATGGTTACAGAGTTGTCTGATACACAGAAATCCGTCTAAATCCAAACATGGTCTGTTTCAAACTACCCACATATCACAAACCAAGAAAAATTATGAACAACCAGAAGGCAGACTCAGTTTTCAAAACAAAGTTTAGAACAAAACCACTCAAAACAACACATTTTTTTTACCTGGCCCCTGAAGAATAAGTTTATACTTTTAGTTTTCTGAGAATACTTCTCAGAATATTTGTAAGTTTTCTGATTATATATATATATATTTGGAATGGTCATGGTAGATAAGGGAATGGATATAAATTCTTAGAAAATAACCAGATGACTTATGAACACACAATCTGACTCCCCAGACTTTCTGGTTTGATTCTAAGATTAGGAGCAGAATTCAAGTGCTGTGTAATGGGAGTGGGAGTGGCAGCAAAGAAGAGAACAAAAAAAGGGACAGCAGAGACATTCAAAGAGGTAAAATTCTGTTGTCAACATCTACTGCCAAAGTTTAAAGGTAGATATGAGTGATATAGTTATATGTGTACATACATGAGATGGTATAGACATGCTATGCATACATCTGAATATATTTAAGTCACTACTGAAGATAGAGATTATGTTTTCACTAACAACTTGAAAAACTCTGTATTTTGTTAAATGTGGAGGTCAAGCAAACAATTTACCTCCATTTATAATTTATATTCATTTCACACTTGAAAAAGAAATGTACGTACTTGAGTCTTCTGGGTCCTTCAGTCCTCCAGAACACTAATTTCTTGTGTCTAGGCAGTACATGACCTCTTACTATCTAGTGAAGTGGGTCAAATCCAATTTCTGAAGTAGTTTGGGGCCAGGCTGGATATACAATGAATTGAAGGAAAGGGATGAAAGACACGTACAAAAGAAGATACTTGGCCCCATTAGCAGTTATTCTTTCTCCCCTATTTGCAAACTAGAGGCAAGTTAGTTCTGGAGAGGTTTATAAGGACTGAGAATAGGGCTCTGTTATGGGGGCTAAAGATACCTTTACTCATCCTTGTCTATCTAAGGAATGCTTCAGGCACTTTTATGAAAGGAACTAGAGATCTGTTTCAGGGCTTAGGATAGAGGCAAATTTATTATATGAAGTAGTAAAGAGACAGTCAAAGGGGGAGTTGCTACATCTATTATTGCAATCACAGAGCTAAGGTTTGCTAAGGATAGATGAGATCACTGTGTGCCACGTTGTTCTTCCGGTTTCTAGGAAAACAGAATGAACCCACGAACAACACAAATTTAAGATGAATAGCTTGAGTTGATACAAACCAGACTTACCCATTCACCTATTAATACAAATATATTACAACTGGTATTGTGCTATGTCCTATGTGTAATAAAGTACTTTCAAAATACAAAAAAAAAAATTAAATGACAACTGTTGCGAACAGAGATCTATTCTCCTGGTCTCTCTGCCACCTCTGGAAGTTCAGGCCAACTTTTGAAGGTTGCAACACCTTGAAAGCAATTAGTTGAAAAAAGGAAGAAGGGACCGAAGTTTCCTTACTTGGCTTGAATGGAAATCATGGTGAGCATGCTGGTCTTGCTCAGACATCTTCCAGCCTTCTCTTAACTTAGTCTGTTCTACACTGGTGACTACCATCCCTACTATCATCCCAAGATTGCGGTGATGCTGGGCCTCAGCAGGCTAGGCCCTCCCCTTTCTTTGTAGGAGTGAATTTTCCAAGGGACAGCCACAGGACTCTGTCTTCCCTTTCATATGTATCACCTTTGAGACCTAAGAAATTTTAGAAGGAGGCTTTGAGTCTAGACTCTCATGACTGGGGTTAGTTTCACTCTAGCACTTTTCAGAAAACAAAGTTAAATTGTGGTCTCTTTAGAACACTTGAAAGTGAAATAAGGATATTGTGAGTTCTACTCCCACAATAAAGTTTTGTTTAGGAATAAAATGTTCAAATATTTAGATTTGAACAAATAATTAGATTTGTTCTTTCAATCTAATTTTGTTGGTGTAAGATAGATGATTACTGAGCTTGTTGGTACCGTTAATCAAAACCTCTACTATCAAAAGCCAAAACAGATGATCTCTGTCTTTTAGAGATCATTGTTGTTCAAAAATAATGAAAAGAAGTCACAAAGTAGATTAAAGTAGATTCAATAGAGATTGATGTATGATGCACAGTTTTACTCATCATGGGCTGGGATTGGTGATGGTCCCGTTACCAGTCTACTACAAAAACAGAAACCTAGAGTAAGCATTTGAAGCTTTATAGCAGTGTGACAGAGTACTTTTATATGTGCTGAATCTAATAATAAAGTATTGGCCCTTGCATTTTTTTATGCCTTTTGATTTTTATTTTTTCTAGTACTTCCTTTGGGAGGGGCGGTTATTTTCTTAAAGTACCCACCTGGGATGGCTTGGAAACAAAGAACAGATACTTTATCACAGAGAATTTGAGATGCACCGATGTAGGAGGTTACAATCGGAATAAAGTTCTGAGATTTTTTGATTTCACACCATATTCTAAGTTTCGAAGATTGGTAACTTATGCATAATTCGACGTAAAATTCTTACTAAAATCAATGCTCATTTTCCCAAAAAAGGCTTCTTTACAGAAGTAGGAAGTTTGGAACCAGAAGCTGGGCACAATGTTTGGGTCTACACATCCAAAAATTGTGGAAAACGAAGCAGACAATAATCCCCGAACTTTAGCTACTAGACTCCTAGACCCAAACCTTTCCTCTAAAATGAGCACTGGGGCAAATATCCTGAGGACTTCCGATAATGAAACACCCACCTGAGGCGCCAGGGCATAGATCCGAGCGCGTCACCGATCCAGGACCCCTGCGCTTGGGTGGGGACACGCCCCCATTGCGACAAAGGTCAAGAGCCCGCGAGAAGGACGAGCCCGGGGAGGACCCCTGCGCGGCGGAGGGGCGGGGAGAGCCTGCATTGGCCCGAGCCTGCGCGTCACGCGGCTCCGCCCCTCGGTCTATCTCACCCCACCCAGGCCCCCGCGCGACTCGCGGACGGCGGACTGCGATTGGAGGGCCTAGCGCAGAGACGATGACGCAAGGGGAGGCGGGGCCTGGCCGTGCTCTGATTGGTGGAGTGTGAGCGTGGGCGTGGTCAGGCCGACTCTACGGGTCTTGAAGCTTCCGGGCGTTGCTGCAGGTGTGTGCTTTACTGCCCGGCGTTGGGGTGCTAGAAAATGCGGAAGGTGATTTTGATCACCGGGGCGAGCAGGTGAGGCTTCCTTTGGGTTGGCAGAGGCGCAAGAAGATCAGGGGTCCGAGGGAAGATGGCTATGCCACTCGCCTTGAACGGGCTCCGGGAGCGCCCGACCCTGATCTTGCCTAGGCTGGGACTCTGGCCGAGACCCTGCCCCACCTCTGGGTCCTCCAATGCAGGAGGTATGGGGACATGCCGGCCTCTTGAGGTGCTCAGGAGCTGGTGCTTTGAATTAAATATGATAGTGGAAAGAACAGAGCGCCAGTAAGTGATGCACGTCGAAAAGGGAGCTTCCCAGGCGGACCCCGCCCCCTCTCTCTAATCTTTGTTCAGTGTTTACGGTGGGTGCCCCGAAGTTTGCTATTGACCACGTGTTTTATACACCTAGTGTTTTTGTCTGTGCAAGACTTTCACCCCCAGCCAAATGTCAACATCCATGAGCATTAAATGGACAGTGAGGAGAAAACTATCTCATTCCATCTAGCTCAGGGCTAGGGCGCTATTCTTCAGAAACCTAGAGAAAATTCACCTTTTCCTGCTAAGGCATGGTTGAGTGCTCATAAGTGTTTCAGGGTTGCTCATGTGGTCTTTCAGCCTCTTTGGTCGCCTGTTTTACTTGTCATTTGCACTTCCATGAAGAATGTGTGGAAGATAAAACCAACCAAACCATTTTTCTACTAGTTGTATTTGGCATTTTTAAGGAATTAAGACAGAGGGTATGTTAAATACCATATTGGTTCATTTTCAGTTTTTAGCCACTTATTTGAATATTAAGTAAGCTAGTTTGGTGGATGTCTGCAATTGGCGATTTTTTTAGTGTGTTCTCTCTTATGTGACTTTAATAATTGGTGCTTCTTATGTGGAAAGTGCTGAAATAAGTCAGAATTGACTTCGTGTGTTTATTTTACATATATTGTGATATAAGTTATTGTGATATAATATATAAATATATTTTACATATATCGTGCAATTGTGTATTTCTATTAAAT
This sequence comes from Tarsius wallacei, assembly GCA_963574415.1. Taxonomy (NCBI): domain Eukaryota; kingdom Metazoa; phylum Chordata; class Mammalia; order Primates; family Tarsiidae; genus Tarsius; species Tarsius wallacei. The sequence continues at coordinate 24,486 of CAUYQG010184793.1, forward strand.
GCATACTATTCTCAAGTGAGGACGAATAAACAAATATATTTGATGCTCTCTTGGCAGGGCTAACAGATTACTGATGGTTTCAGGCTCTTTTTGGGTTTCTATATTTGCCTAGAATCAGCTTAAGTCTTGGAAGAGAACTTATTACCCCAGTTTTCACTGTTGTCAACCAGGCTGGTATGATTGCTGTCACCATGTCCCATGCAGTTTCACAGTGCTCTTTCTGAAGTAGTTTGTTTTTAGTGGTATACTTGTCCCTGCTTCCCTTTCTTGGTTCTCATCTTAATATTTAATGTGTTTCTACCTTCTATTTAATCATGCTGAGTTCTCTTTCTATTGGTTATTCAATCATAGTAGTTAAAAGGGATTTGCACCTCCTGCTATGTTACTGATCCCTCTTCCTGAATGATTAATTTGTTCTCCTATCAGGGATTTCTGGTACTCCTTATGGTGGCAATGATACCAACAGGAGGTAGAACCTTTGACCTGAGGAACCTAGACAGCAAAGTAAAACACACACACAGGAAACAGCTAATAAGGTGCCCTTTTAAACCTTTACAGGTGATGTATTAAACCACTTTCGTGAGCAGAATAAAAAGGCTAAAGGACAACTCTCACTTTCAGTCCCATTATTGTGTCACTGAACTTTTTTGGAATGAGAGAAACACAAACTGGACAGTATCCTGAACAAATGACTGTTTTAGAATTAGAGGATTCCTCCTTTCTTTAAATACTTTTTGAGTTCTTTCTGTCTGCCTGGGCTTCTCATTGAAGCTCATGTTGACACAATCAGTTTTTTGAACCACAAAGAAATGCCTCTACTTGACACCATCCCAGATAACGCACTTCCTGTGTCTGAATTGTCCTCCCAGTGGCATTGGCCTCGCCCTTTGCAAGCGGCTGCTGGTGGAGGACGATGAGCTCCACCTGTGTTTGGCGTGCAGGAACACGAGCAAAGCGGAGGTTGTCCGTGCTGCCCTGCTGGCCTCTCACCCCACTGCCGAAGTCAGCACCGTGCAGGTGGATGTCAGTAACCTGCAGTCGGTCTTCCAGGCTGCCAAGGAGCTTAAACAAAGGTATGCATCTTGCTGATGAATTTTCATGCGTGATTGTGCAGCATAACATTTAATAAAATAAGAAAACCTAAAAAAAACCCCATGTAGAGTGGCCTGTTATGTCTCAGTACCATGTTTTCATTTTCAATCATGATAATAATTATTTCATGAATATCAATTTATGAGTACTCCCTGACATGTGGTCAGTTGTACTGCCTTACATCAAGGTAACTCCTTTGATATTTGTATTCATTTTTCACATCTTTTCTCCATTTAACAAAATCACTGACATTTAACAGGTAAAGAAACAGAGTTATGGAAATAAAGGTAATGTACTTAAGAAGGTCTTCCAACCTTACGTTGGTTGGGCTGGTTCAAGAACCAAGAGGAATTCATAATCAAAAAAGGTCAAGAACCCTGCACTAGTCCATGCAGCTCTAGGGCTACCAAGAATAATTAACTTTCAAATATTTTTATATTGGAGACCTTTAAGGAACTGCTTTATTTCCTTGAACAGTAGAATAAAGTATAGTAGAAACAAGAAAGGCCTTGTTGATGAAGACATTTTCTGAAGAAAAATACTATACATTTTATTTTTGTGTATTGGTAGTCAGTTGCATTTCCCTGTTCCAAATACACAAGTTACAAAGTGAAAGCTGGTCTTTGTGGCCTCAGCCCTTTGTAAATGTGGTTGCTTTCTCTTATACTCCTGAGCTCTTAGAGTTTTCTGCTATATCATCTTTCCAAAACACCAAGGAGATTTTCTAGGTTCCATTTTCAAATAAATTGTGATATTTTCCACATCCTATTCCTCCATAGCTAAAGTCTCCAAGACTGAAGTGACACAGTAAATGTCCTTATGGAGTTAAAAACTATAAAGTCAGGAGAGAAGCTATGACTTTCAAATTGTGTTTATAGGCATTCTTTCCCCAAACCTTCCCAGCCAGTTGGCTTCTTACCAGTTTTGTATAGATTTAGTTATATTTCCTTATTGGCAGGAAAGAACATTCATTCCCAGTTAATAGCTCATTCCAATACAGTTGACTTTTGAGACTTAAAATTGTAGCATATTTGATACGATTTTCAATTGCCTCCAAAGATTCAAGATATTTGGTACTTTATCACAAATTTAGTAAATCGGTATTTAGTATGATATTTGGTAATTTAGCACAAATTCGTGTCAAAAGGGAGTAGTTCCAGTAATGAGTGTGTTGTTCCAGCTGTCTGTCCTCATCATTTTATTGCAACTCTGATATCGTTATTTCATCTACAAAACAACTTTCTTTGAGATGGGTGGTATTATTCAGGTTTAGGAAATAATGGTTGTAGTGATATTCACAAATTGGGATGTGTGAATATGTCCAGATAGATCTTTTGATTATGACAAGGTTCTATGGCACTCAGTGGCCCACCTTCAGTTCTAGATCTGAATTAAATTAGAGCTGCAGAGAGCTTCAGAGGGATCCCTTACGATTGCTAAAGCAGCACATTCCTTGACACCTGGTCTTTCCATCTGTAATACTCTGTTCCGTTAGATATGTGCAGATGAAAACTAATAGGAAATAGTAAAACTAATATGAAATAGTGATTCTTTTTTATCCGGAGTACAGCAACTGTGTCAATGATTTCATCTTTGAGAGTGGTACGTCATTTTACTGAAACCAGAGCTTAATTTGGTATCTTTGCTAAACATTTCCTCTTTATTCTAGCCAAATATGTTACCATTCTTAGATGAAAGTTTGCAAATTAGATAATGGAACATCAATAATAGATGGGCCCACACTGTTTTTGTTACATGATGAACCAGTGGTAACAATATCAGCATTTTAAATAGTCAATTTAGTAATTAGAGTCATTTTTCTGTCAGTTATTTATAGGATGATCAAGAATGTTTGTATGTGATCTGTATTGGTTACTGTGTTCTGTTTTCCAAGGTCCCAGCTTTCATAGCTATGGCCCTCATTGTCCTGGGTTATACAGAGGACACAGAAATAGTGTGGTGCATATAATTCTAGGAAATGTTCTGAATATTTATGGTGTCTGTGAGTGTCCCAAGAACAGGTTCTACCTGTCTTAAACCTAGTTTAAAAGGGGTTCCATTGGATTAAAGCTTATGTGAGTTTAAATAAGAAAAAGCTTTTTCAAGTCAGCATTTTGCAATCAGCTCCATGACAAGTATTCAGAAAGGAGCCTACCAAGAATACTTTACCCCCATTCACCTTTTATAATCTCATTGTATTCTTGTGAACGTCTATAATTTTTGATACGTAGTACCTGTCCATGAACACTGAAGAGTTTCCACATGGATTTCCCATTTTAGCAGATATCTTGACATTCAGATTTCAACATTAATAGATCAGGTCAGGTGAATATCAGTATTATACAAATTTTACTTGTCAAATAGGGAAAATGTGTATTAAAGACAAGAAATAAAAAACTTTCTAAGACCAGAAGGAAGGTGGGTTTAATAGATATAGTGTTGCTGCAGTGCCTAATTGGGAGGACAAAATTAGAGGGAATTATTGATCAGAGATTTGACCTCAAAGTCCATTGTTACTCCCCAAATTTTGTTTGAAGCCACTGTCAAAAAAAGAATGTTCAGATATTTACTGTGGTTAAAGAAAATCTGTTGAGAAAAAGATATTGTACCCCTGATATAAGTCCCTTTATCTTGCTGTGTCCATCTTATTGTTTCAAAAAATATTTTCTGTCCTGCTAGACCTTCTTTATTCTAATCATTCTAGAGATAGAATATACCAGCTTGTCTTGGAGTTTTACTTGCAACTCACAATCTTGTCTTGGTGTTTTACTTGCAGGTTTCAAAGATTAGACTATGTATATCTAAATGCTGGGATCATGCCTAATCCACATCTAAATATCAAAGCATTTTTCTCTGGCCTCTTTTCAAGGTAATTTCCATTTTCTAGATGAACTGATTGACAGGAAAGTGTTTTGTTTTTCTGCCTAGTTCTTCCCTTGATGTGTTAAGTCGAGAGGATGAAAGGTAAGGGGGTGTTGAGAAGGTCCAAGGCATAGAAAGAAGGTGTTGCAACCACATTATGAAAGAAAAGCACTCATCTTTTGTGGGGAATGCTGCAAGTCCTGGTTCTTATGGTGTACTAGGTCTCCAGGACATTCTAAGTGATTGGATATTTTAGAAGGTCAATTTTCAGTCCGCCTGAATGTGCCTATGAGCAAGAACATTTCTAAATTAGGCAGAGTTCTCAGAGAGACTCCAATCCCCAGGAAAGCTACTTTGAACCATTTCCTAGCTGTATGTTAGGTGCTCTGACCAGTAGACTGGGAAAATGCAGAGAGTTAATGTCTTCCTGGGAAGTTCTCAGTACACATTAGTGTAATGACTTTCAAAAATGTTGAACCACAACCTGGAGTAAGAAAGAAAACTTATTTTGTAACCCAGTACACTTACTCATAAAGATGCTACTTACTACATGCCACTTACTACACTGCTACTTTTGCTTTATTTCTCTTCTGTTAAAACATACATATGCACACACACTCACACAGACAAATTCCACACAGGTCTTGACCTACTAAATTGATCTCACAGCAAAACACTGTATTAATATGTTTGATGCTCCAAGAATTCTTAGTAAAAAACAATTTGTGTTTTTTCAGCAATTAAACATACTCTTTGCAAGGAAGGCCTTTTCCTCTTGGCATAGCTGTTATTCTCTCTGAACGGTTTACCTATCTATAGCCTGATGTGGAAAGAGGTAAAGGGAGTTTCAGCATCAGGTTTTTGAGAGACTCAGGTTCCTACTGATAGTGTGAGCTATAGGTGTGTACTCAAGTCTGTGAGTCGGGGAAAAGGAAGCATTTTTATATTTCGTTTAATACAGTAATCTGGTCTAAGAAATAGGTATTTTTCTTCCTGTCATTACAGAATCAAGGGGTGTGCAGTTTGAATGTGGGAGATGGGTCAGGAAGTTTTTTCAGTATCTTCAGTTTAAGAAACTTTAAAAAATCATACAATTATCTTCTGCTGTTTCAGAAAAGTGATTCATATGTTCTCCACAGCTGAAGGACTGCTGACCCAGGATGACAAGATCACTGCTGATGGCCTCCAGGAGGTGTTTGAAACCAATGTCTTTGGCCACTTTATCCTGGTAAAAAGTCTTAATAAGCCAATACTTAGTGAGGTAGTTTCTATAGCTCTCTAGGCTTAGTATAGTAGTATAATTGAGGAACCAGTTAATTGATTTAATTTCACATTTATGAGTTTTCTTTATTACATTTGACTTATTGTTCTTTGCAAGCATGGAGCACATCTGGAAGTGTCCTAGTAGATTTTTCTGTAATAGATTTACTTTTTTTGATTTACAGAATTGGCTGGGTACGGTGACTCACACCTGTAATCCCAGCACTTTGGGAGGCAGAGGCGAGAGGATTGCCTAAGCCCAGGGTTTTGAGACCAACCTGGGCAACTTAGAGAGACCTCATCTCTACAATAAATCAAAAAATTAGCCAGGCTTAGTGGCGCATGCCTGTAGTCCCAGCTACTCAGGAAGCTGAGGCAGAAGGATCACCTGAGTCCAGCAGGTTAAGACTGCAGTAGTTGAGAGCATGCCACTACACTCCAGCCTGGGTGACAGAGTGAGATGCTCACTCAAAAAAAAAAAAAAAAGAAAAGACTCAGAATTATTTCAAAGATAGTATAAGGAGTTCCTATATACCCTACACCTAGTTTCCCTGTTGTTAGCATTTTGCCTTAGTGAGGTGCATTTGTCAAAATAAATAAAGTAATTCTAATACATTATTATTTACTAAAGTCCATGTTTTATTCAGTTTCTCAGTTTTTGGCTAATGTCCTTTTCCAGTTCCAGGATCCCATCCAAGATTCCACATTCCATTTAGTAGTCAATTCTCCTTAGGCTCCTCTTGGTTGTGACAGTTTCTCCGACTTTCCTTTTTTTTCATGACCTGGACAGTTTTGAGGATTAGTGCTCAGGTATTTTGAGACTTCTTTCATTGGTGTTTGTCTGGTGGTTTTCTTGTGGTTAAACTGCAGAACATGTTTTGGGGGAAGAAGACCCCAGAGGTAAAGTATTGTCAATATGACTTATTAATGTTGATGTTAACCTTGATCACCTGGCTTGAGATGATGTTTATCAGGTTTCTCCATTGTGAAGTGACTCTTTTTCTTTCCTCTTGTCACACTGTACTCTTTGGAGGAAAGTTACTTTGTATAGCCCACACTTATGGGGTAGCACGCTACCTTCTCATAGGTGAATTATCGACAGAAATTGTTTGGAATTTTCTGCAAGAGAAATTTGTTCACTTCTATTTATGTCTTTATTCAATCATTTATTATACTCATATGGAGTCATGGATATGTATTTTCTACTTTGAAGTTATAAATACTACTTATTTTCTTGATCAAATTGTTCTAGGTTTGGCCACTGGGAGTCCTTTCAGTTGGCACCTGTGTCTCTTTGACATACACCCATCGTTATGGTTTTCTGTTTTTATTTTAGCTTTCATTCTGAGCACTTTCTTACTTTCTGGCACTACAAGGTGCTTCAAACCATTTCCTGCCTTGGTCCTAGAATAAGCCATTTTTTCTAAAGAGACCTGGTTCCTTTTATTGGAGAATGCTTATTAGAAACCAAGATCTGGGCTCTTGTTGCTATTGAGATCTATTTCTTCTAGACCCTCTGAGTTAGCAGACCAAGGAAATATATATGTTCTATACTAACTCCTATATGTATACATAATCTATACATATTTTTATATACAACTGATCTGTATCCCTGTTAGCTACACATGAGTTAATACCCATGTCTCCAACCATAATCTCTTACCATAGGGATCATTCTAGCTTCCTTCCCTTGCTTATTGTTGATGTCTCACTTCAACCATGACACACTTGCCTTCTGCCATCCTCCATCTGTTTACTTAATTGTTAATTTCAGCATACATGCATAGTGGTTTCAAAATTGTGATATGTACTCTGCCAGTGTTTTAAAATATTTTTTGTTCTTTTTTTTCTTACTCAGGTCCGGGAACTAGAACCTCTCCTCTGTCACAGTGACAATCCATCTCAACTCATCTGGACGTCATCTCGCAGTGCAAGGAAATCTAATTTCAGCCTTGAGGATTTCCAGCACAGCAAAGGCAAGGAACCCTACAGCTCTTCCAAATATGCCACTGACCTCCTGAATGTGGCTTTGAACAGGAACTTCAACCAGCAGGTAAGGCCTGTCTCTGTGATATGGAAATAGCAGGATAGGGGGTCTCTTAATTAACCACAATTGATCTCTTACTAACTGTTATAGTTTAGTTTGGTAGTTGATGTTTATAAAAGTCTTAGAGCAGAGATAACTGCTCCTGATCTTTTAGGTACAGGTAGCTCATTCATCATTCTGTAGTTTCTCAGGAATTTTAATTTCTGTTAACAGAACAACACTACTAAAAATAACAATAGCTGCTATTTTCTATTGTTATTATTTATTTGTTTACAAAAACGTATTAGCATGGACTAGCTACTGTTTAAGTACTTGCAATGTTTCAGGTATTGAACGCTTCATCTGTGTATGTCATTTAATACTTTCCCTGTTACAGTGAGGAGGGTCTGAGTATTTTCATTTTCAGAATTCTAAAGCTCAGAGAAATTAAGTCCTTTACCCAAGTGTGATGCAACTTGTAACTGGAGAGCTCAGAGTTGAGCCCAAGGCTGATTTTACAGCTTAACCTTTTTCCATTGTACTGTGCTGCCTTCTAGTATGTGGTATCTGAGGTCTCTAGGACAGTCAAGTAGTTGTGAAGACTTCTGGATAGTGGTGATTTTTTTTTTTTTTTGAGTTAGAGTCTCACTCTTGTCACCCAGGCTGGAGTGCAGTGGCACGCTCACGGCCACTGCAGCCTCAACCTGCTGGGCTTAGGCAATCCTCCACCTCAGCCTTCCAAGTAGCTGGAACTACAGATGGCACACCACCATGCCTGGCTAGTTTTTTGTGATTTATTGTAAAGACAGAGCTCACCAAGTTGCCCAGGCTGCTCTTGAACCCCCAGGTTCAGGCACTCCTTTTGCCTCGCAAAGTGCTGAGATTACAGGCTAAGCCACCTCGCCCAGATGATAGTGGTGATTTTAGATAAGACTCCAGATCTCTGTCTCTGTGAGGAGTGGATTTAGAGAGTGTTTCTTTGGAGAAGGTGACCCTTGTCATTCTCATGCTTCTTGTGACTACTTGTTTGCAGTTTACTGCTTCTTTGTATGTTTCTGAAAATCTCCAGTCTTCCCCTGGGCATTTTCTTTTGTTAACTTTTTCTATATTATATGAGTGTGGGACTTTGGGGCTTTGGAGAAATTTAATTCTGCTAACAATTATAAAAGACCTGCCATGTTTAGAGAACGGGTCCAGATTTAGGGTTGAGGAGGAAAGTGAAATAAAAAGATGATTAAGAAACTTTATCTTCTCTCAAGGGAGCTTCTTTGATCCTGGATTAGATACAGAAATATAAACTTTACATGATGATCTAGACCTGGCTTATTGTGGAATGGAGACCTTTATTAGATGAATTCTGTGATCTGGCTCTTGGAATCATGCATCTTAGTGAAGGAGGTGGTATAAAGTAGAAGCTAAGAGCATAGTCTTTAGAACTAGGTTTGAGTCCTAGCTCTGTTACTAGTTTTGTAAACTGAGGCGAGTTATTTAATCTCCCTGTGACTCAGTTTCCTCATCTGAAAAGTAGGAATAGGTAATAGTACCTACCTCACAGTTTTGTTGGGACAATTGATCAAGGGAACCTATATGAAACAGTCACAGCAGTGCTTTGTGTTCAGAATGTGACAGTGGCATGTGCATATGTCTGCACACATGTATACATGTGGGTGTGTATGTGTGGGGCTGTGTGTGTGTATGCCCACATATGGGAGTGCCTATGTACATGCATGAGTTTTGTGCATGTGTATGAAAGTGTATACGTGGGTATATGCATGTGGCCTGCACATGCGCGTATATGTTCTTGTATGTATTCATGTGTTGGCTGTTATTATTATAGCTTGTACTCAGTATGCTGACCCAATTGTGTGCCTCCTTCTAAAGTTTCTTGAGATGTTTAAAAACTTGTCACAACTGCTTCCTGGTACACTGGAGACTCCCTTTTAGGGGGGCATAAGAAGCTCTGAGATATTATTTAAGTTTCAATTGTCAAGTAAGGTTTGGGATTTCATCTTTACAAAAAAAGTGAGATTTAGCTAATGCTGGTAAAATCTGTTAGATTTGGTTCTCAGCCAATGACTTTTTCTCTTTGACTTTTATAAGGAAAGAAGAAGCTAAAAAAGAACATTCGGGGATTCCTTTTAAAGTCTTTGTTACTGGAAGTATTGTCAGGTTCTGTATCGTCTACCTGATAGATTTTAGTCAGCCATTGATGGTTCCCCAAACAAGCTGCATATAAATACTCAGGATCATCATAGTTATTCCTTGTAACTAAATATGTGGAAGGATGCAGTCTTGGATAAGATTGTCTTCTTGTTTATTTTTTTTATTTTTGTTTATCAGTGTCAGAAAGTTGTATATGCCAGAAACCCTGGATTTTAGTGAAGATTTTTTCATTTAGGACTGAATAGTCCCTAACTGTTCTAGATAGTTCTTAGAACAAGAAATTTTTTTTCCTTAACTTTCTTTGGGGCAGAATATGTGACTTTCTCAGGAAAAATTACTAAGGATGAATCCCATTTTGTGACTTTTTTTTAGAGGACTACTGTTAAATCATGGGGACTCTTAGGGAAGGTTGATCTGTACCTGGCACTGGTCACGCCTCTGCAGCACTGAGTAAAGGAAGGAAACCTTCCAGCTTCTGTTGCCCAGGAGACCATGTTTTCATTGAATTGTCTGTGTTACACTGGCATATCCTAGTTTTTTTATTTAAAAGAAAAAATGACATTAAAAATTATAAAAATATGAGTTTAAATGGTCAATATCAACACAGGGTAAAATGTGTAGTAAAAATTAAACCAAATAAAATTGGAGAACAAATCTTGGGACTCTAGCGCTTACTACAGATCACACAGGGCCCTTCCTATGAACATAAACTGTGTGTTAATTGGGCCTCTCTCTATAGGACCAAACTTTCTAAAACAATGAGTTCTAGGCTAAGGACCTGATTTAGAGGTCATTATGTGGGGAAAATCTTTGTGGCATCACATGCAGTCCTTTGTTCCTCTCTGATGCCAGGAGCACTCATTTCAAGCCACAAGTATGGGTCTTGTGCACCTACAGAAAAACAGACACATACATCAGGTTTAGCTGTCTATTTATTAGACCAAAAACTTCTTGAAGGCAAGGACTGTACTTGTGCATCTTTTTTTCTTAAGCACTCATTATGATTGAAAAGCTAATCTTCACTTAAGTCAATAACATGGAAAACTCAGGTAACCAGGCCCTGCTTTTCTCCACTGAACTTCAAAATTGATTATTCTTTATACTTCAAGTTCCCTGAGAATAGAGACTTTATCTTACTAATTTTTGCATCCGGAGTGCCTTTCATAGTTTGTTCTTAGTATATGATTCCTCAGTGGAAATGTCCTACTCAACTTTAAGAACAAATCAGAGCATAAACTATTCCTCACCTGGCTTCCTGGCTCATATGTGTACCTTTTTTGTTAACTAGCATGTAGCTGGACTGAGTCAGTATACATTGGATTACTGTCCTATTGCTGCTCCTTTCTGTGCTCCCAGGGTCTCTATTCCAGTGTGGTGTGTCCAGGTACAGTACTGACCAATATGACATATGGAATTCTCCCTCCCTTTGTATGGACACTGCTGATTCCAGTGATATGGCTGGTGAGTGATGAACACTTCTTTTCTTAGTTTATAAAATCTCTTCAATTTGGGACCTAGTAGTTGAGCCTGAATTTCACTTAACTTGAGGTTTTTGAAGTTACTGAGTGTGTAACCTCTGCTTCATACTCTGTGTGTTACCACAGCACCACCATCTGAGTGTCTACTTCTTTTAAAAGGAATGTTTCATTGATTACACACCACAGATCCCAAGAGTTCTGTAATCGTGTAATTTTGGGAAACATGTGTTAAGTAGTGTTAACCTGTGATCATATGCACTAAGAATTCCCAAGAAGGGGATGATTATACATTGTATGATCATTAACTGTTACTGTGTGTGTTTGTGCTTTTTTGTGATTTGAATATCTTTCAGGACTACTGTTCCTTCAGCACACATTTGGAAAATGTTCTTAGGAAATGTTTCTTTTTTTAGGGCTAAGGAAGAAATGTACTTTCTTTAGGGCAGGCATAACAAAAAGATAAGAAGTAAATATACATTCATGTCAAAAGTTGACTCAGAGTAATGGAGATTAAGTGCTATCTCTTTTTTGACTTTTCTTTTTTGATACCTAAAAAATGTTCTGAAATCAGAAATTCGGGCTTTCTTTTTTAATATTTAAATGAATTATTATTCTGTGACTGTGTTCTAAGCCACCTCAAAATGACTGTTTTCTTTTCCTCAGCTTCGCTTTTTTGCAAATGCGTTCACTTTGACACCATATAATGGAACAGAAGCACTGGTATGTTACTGGAGTTTTTATAGCTTATGTAATGGTTTAGCAGATGTGAATTGTAGGTTCACTAGTAGTGGAAACAATTTCAACAGAAAAGATAATAAGAGAACAAGCTCTGAATAAGCAGGATCTACAGAACTAAAGCAGACCCTAAGTCTAAGTGAAGAACATTGGGAGTGAGGTTTGCAAGTTGGACATCTACCATGGCATTGGGTACCATGATTATAGGGAAAGCACTTCTGTAGTTGTAAGATACCAGCAGCTGGAGGAGCAACAGAGCACTGGAACATTGGAGGGACAGGCACAACGGGATGGTGGCCAGACAACTAGTGAGTGTTTTCCCATGGACAAGATGCATCTTACAGGTCAAGAGTAGAGGTAACAATGTTCAACTTCATTTCCCTCTATGAAGATTCTCTTTCCTCTATTAGTATTAGAGGATTAAGCTGTTATTTTATTAGGAAACCAGTGGATTTTCTTAAATCACACATGGCAAATGGATTCTTGTGTTTCCTCATCAATGGCAGGCATTACTAATGGATAATATTCCTTTCTGTTGCACACAAGTGATGTCTGTGAATATTTTTCTACCCAGATCTCCAAAGGCAGCTTCTACTAATGGAACGGAATTGTCATGCATTGAAATTCCATTGTTTCAGAGTCAGTTCTCTGTGTTTTTGTCTCCCTCACTCCACTGAGCTCCTTCAGGATTCTTGCTATTCACTTTGGACCCTTGAGGGCCTTGCAGTATAGTGCCTACACTTAATAGATTCTCAAATCTTGACTGAACTGAAGTTAACTAAGGAAAACTTGAATAAAATTGGCTTGATGCTCTTGTTTTGGTAAACATTACAGAAATAAATTCATTTATTGTAGGAACACAAATTGTAGAAATGAGTGCTTTTAACCTGTATTTTAATTAGTTCTTAATATACTTGCCAAAGCATTAGTTGATGATATTCGAGAGGATTTTTAGAGTTTGGGGAGCTCTGTAAAGTGCTGATTGTAAATCCCACCAGCCTAACTCATCTTGGGTAGAAGAAACAAATCACTGACACGTTCTTCCTTTCCAGATATGGCTTTTCCACCAAAAGCCCGAGTCTCTCAATCCTCTGACCAAGTATCAAAGTGCCACCACTGGCTTTGGAAGCAATTACGTAGTGGCCCAGAAGGTAAATGTGCTTACATTGCTATGTTGATGTTTGCTGCCAGGCTGATGAATTGGGCCCCACGTTCCTGACCAGCCCCCAGTGCCCTCACTTTCTTTCTCTGGGTCTTCACTGCTCAGTGGCGTCACGCTGACCTGTTTCATTTCCTCCTGCTCTCTCCTGCCTCTGAGGCTTTGCACATCTTGTTCTCTCGACCCAAGCTGCTCTTACCCTTTTTTTCAATGGATCGATTTCTGCTCATCCTTTAGTTTATACCCCAGTCTTCGATGACCCTTAGACCAGGCCGGATGTACTAGACTTTCTTGGTATCTTGTACCTGTTCTGGGTCATGTTTGTTCACCTTCGAGTTCCCTTATCAGAACAGAACCTCTGTGAGGAGGAGGAAGATCTTACCACCCTTTTCTAGAGGGTCATCTTACACATGGTAGGTGCTCAGTAAACGTGTTACAAGTTGGGTGAAACAAGAAGGGTCTTTCTGTGTGAAGTTAACTTCCCTTTCGGGATTCAGTTCTGCTTGTGACAGTTACCAGCTTTAATAGATTGATGTTTTGAAGAGGCAAGGGACAGAGTACAAAACAAATCAAATCAGTACTGTGTTTTTTAGACTCTCTATAATCTTCTAAAAATAAACATAGGAATACATACTGGGGGATGAGAAAATTCCTCTTGAACTCAAAAGTCTATTTTGTTGTGCGTTTGTCATGAGTTTTATTTCACTGCCCAGCCTGTTGTAAGGAGGTGCTGGCACGAAATAAAACTAGATTGGGGTGAGGAAATTATCGCCAGTAAGTCAAGTAATGGTCATTGCTCTGGTCTGTCTGCCAGTTGCATGAGCTGGAAGAAGAGGCGAGTGTTCTGTTCCCTGGGCTTCCTGTTCACTAAAAATGAACCTTCCAGGTTTTTCAAAATAAATTCTGTGGAATACTTGTTCTTTGAGATGATTTGCAAGAAATGGTTTCTATGTCAAGTAGAATTGAGTAATGCTTTGTGTTATGTTCTCCTCTTTCAGAAACGTGTGTAATGTATATCAGCACAGTAAGGCTTTGAGAAGTTGAAACAGATAAGAAGTGTGTGAAATATTTAATCCTGGTGTTCCCAATTGTTTTTGACTAAATTTTTTTTTTTTTTTTAAGTTAGAGTCTCACTCTGTTGCCCAGGCTGCTGGAGTGCAATGGCACACTCACAGCCACCGCAGCCTCAACCTGCTGGGCTCAGGCTATCCTTCCGCCTCAGCCTTCCAAGTAGCTGGAACTACAGGGGTACACCACCATACCCAGTTTATTTACGGCAGAGACAAGGTCTCACCATGTTGCCCAGGCTGGTTTTGAACTCTTGGGCTCTGGCAATCCTTTCGCCTCTACCTCCCAAAGTGCTGGGAATTACAGGTGTGAGCCACCGCACCTGGCCTTGACTGAGAATTTTTAAAAATCATATTTACATGATCCTTAACATCACTTTGGGGAATTCTATTGTATATTAATACGCTTATTTGAGGCTTCAGAGTTTATTTGAACTTACAGTCTATTAACTTGGAATGATTTGTTTTATAAAGGGGAGAAAATGCTTAATTCTGCAGACCAAAGTATTCATTAGCATTTTATGGAAATGCATTGAAGAAAGTGTCTTAACCTTTTATTAATTTGAAAGAATCTGTTTTCTCCTCTAAAAGGTGGAGTTGAAATAGATCGTAGCTGGGCATGGTGAGACATTCCTGTAGTTCCTATTTGGGAGCTGAGGCAGAAAGATCACCTGAGCCCAGGAGGGTGAGGCTGTGGTAAGCTGTGATCATGCCACTGCATTCCAGCCTAGGTGACAGAGTGAGACCCTGACTCAAAAAAAATTAAAAACCAAACTCTAACATGATTAAATGAATATAAGTGTTATTTTCAAAATGTTAAAAAAAGTTTCTTTAATTTTTAGCCTTTCACTTTTGTGAAGAAAGAGCCTGGTTTTGAAGTTTAGACTCTGTGTTGACTTGAAAAAAGGATATCACTATTTTATAGGGACTGAGACTTTTGCTTTTACATTCATCTCATGAGATTTGCTGCATCAAGTACAAGAATGTAAAATAACAGCATATTAAACAAGATAGAATCTTAGACTTCTTGCATGGAGAAGCGATGAGGAGAAAGATGGGCTCAGGCTGGCATGGCAGCCCTAAATCGTCAGGTACCCAGGTTCTTGCTGTCACTTTGTCCTTCTGGCTCAAGAGAGCAGGGTGGTAGAAGGAAGAGAAAAGAGGGATGCCCTGTTTCTTGTAAAGAGACTCTGGCTAGTACTCACACCTCCTTGGCCAGAACTTAGTCACATGACAGCCATTGCTTCAGTGAGGCTGAAAATGTAGTCTTTTATCTGGGGGGCAGTGAGGTTGCTCGTGTTTCTTGGCTAAAGAAGATGGATAGTAGGAGGTGAGTAGCTATTGAAAATTCACAAAACTCTTGATTTTCCTGTTTTGTCCTTTTATATCACAGTTGATTCGTATCTTCTGTTCCTGGGTATATGGAGCTAAGAGAGATAGCCAAACTCAGATCTTTCAGTCTTGCTATTCAAGGAAGGCATCAGTAGGTTTGGTGAGTGTTGGAGGTGGGACTGAGAGTTAGCACGTCATCAGTCTCACAGAGTTTCCTGACTGCCTCATTTGCCTGCCACCATGGCCCTTTCCTGCCAGCCAGCTTCCTCCTTATCATTTTTTATGTTTGTTTTCAGTTCGTTTACATATGTTGAATGCCTTTCTTTTGTACAAATAGGATTCATCTTATTTTTCCTTTCTAGCCATCTCTATTTTTGCTTTTTTTTCAGATGGACCTAGATGAAGACACTGCTGAAAAATTTTACCAAAACTTGCTGGAACTGGAAAAGCATGTTAGAGTCACCATTCAAAAAAACAGATAACCAGAACTGATGATGACACTCTGTGGAACATCCTGTGAACCTTCTCTGCCTTTTGAGGCACCTGGATTCCATCAAGTTGGATGATGTGCATTTGCAGTAAACCGTGAACTATGGACTGTCTCTTTTCCTTCCTTTCACAATTATCTCTAAGATGGTGTATGTGTGTATGCATATGAGAAAAAGATTAGTAAATTAAAAATATCAGTTAGATAGTCTCTAGAATGGTGTCACATTACAATTAATAGAGTCATTCAGCAGAATATCTGTTTATATTGTTCTGCAACTGGGGCCCAAGCTTAGGCTCCATGGGATAAGGTGTGAACTTGAGTAATTGTGATCCAGGAACACAGTGGTCTTTCTTTCAGCCTGCCCCCAGCAAGAGGAAGTACTGCCCACTCTCTGAGTGGCAGTCTCAGCTTTGTTTCTTCCCTTATGAGCCATTTTCTTGGGTCTTTTGCCTTATTTCTTTCTCCACGTGCTGGTTCTAACAATCCCAAGACTGTTAGAATCCTAACAATCCTAATACAGCTTCCCATGTAGTTAATAACAGAAACAAAAATATATGAGTGTTTGGGTTACTTGAATTATTTCTTATTTTAAAATCTGTTATTGACATTGAGGCGGTTCATGCTAATATGCTAATATTCAGCCCGACCCTTAACACTATTTGCAAATTTGCTCATTAGTGACCAATCCATATTTATGATCATATTTAATAGTGGTAAACTTATAGCAAAAAATTATTTAATAAAATTTTCTAATTGATTAACTGCTGGTAGGATGTCTGCAGGTGTAAGGTACACTAAAGTAGTGGAGAAAAGTGATTAGGACTTAGTTTACATGTATTAGATAATTAAGCAAAACTTTTTCTTTATAAATCTTAAAAGGCCCATACCCCAGGCCTTATTTGAAATGAAGAAAAATGCTAAAAATGCATGAATGCTTTTACCATAAATATAGCCAACATATTGCCTGGAATATAATAATGTCAGTAAAATTTAGAAAGAGTTAACAAAAGTGAAAAATGGCATATCATTTCCCCATAGTTTAAAGTATGCATTTTTGGTTACAATTTCTCAAATTTTGTTATTGGAGCTTTTTGATAAAGATGAACATTCTACAAGTGAAAATGAAGGCTGCACACTGCTGGACCTTCTCCACTGCCTGGGAAGGAAGGGGAAGTTGAAGGGCTGAAGGCAGAGCTATTTTTCTCCTGTTCACCCGCACCAAATTTTGAGGAGCACCTTATCCGTTGTGAATTTCAGGTTCTTCATATGCAAAGTGGAGTAATCATCTCGTTCTCCTCATAGGTGTGGAGTGAAGATTTAATGCATAATACATGTGAATGAATAAAGAACTTTTTTTTTGAAAGTGGTGACAATTTTTATAAGAGATTGATGAGCCAGAATGTCATGGTTCAAAGGCCAAGTAAGGCACTGAATGACCACTTCCCATCTGACTGAGAGTTGGTTCAATTCTCTGAGTGTTACCCAAACGGCAGCATCTGGTCTGGGGCTGGGCAGACATTGGGTCAAATTTGGGTTTAGCCAGTTAACTAACTAGCTGTACAACTTTGGACAAGTTACTTTAATTTATACCTTAATTCAATTACATATATCAATACCAATGCCTATCTTGCAGAATTGTGAAGCAATGTCCTAGTAGATGCACAATTGATACAAACTGTTACTCAACTCTGTTCTACATTAAGTACCCAAAAGAAGTGTTTAAACATGAACTAAATCTTGATTTCATGTCACTGACGATGTGTCACTAGGTTGGTGCTCTACATGTTTTCTGAGCCAGTTGATCCATTTTCCTCAAAATAAGGGAAAAATCATAGTCCCTTACCCTACACTCCCAAGTGGTATACTTCAATAATTGGTTCTTTTCATTAAATGATCCTAGATTTAACTTTTTATGTCTGAGCTGGGGCACTAGTTTGAAAATTCAACTGCTAAGAAGTTGGGCTTCAGGAGATACCTGATTTCTGCCTTGATCTGGTGCATTTATTTTGATTGCCATGATGGGCTCAGTATAAATCAGCGGCCCCCAACCTTTTTGTCTCAGGGACTGGTTTCGTGGAGGACAATTTTTCCATGGACTGGAGGTGGGGGTTTAGGGGAGTGGTTTCAGGATGATTCAAGCGCATAACATTTATTGTGCATTTATTTATATTATTATTACATTGTAGTATATAATATAATAATTCTACAACTCACCATGAAAGAAAAAGAGTTATGAACAGAAGTGGTAAATAAAATAATGGGCAGTCTACGCACAGACTAAAATAAGTGTCGGATTCTGGCTTAAAGCCTGCCACTAGACGCAGCTGTACAATTGAAGTACATCAACTCACTTGCCACGCCCTGATAGAGTTTTGATATGAATCTGCAAGCAGTTGGTTTTATGGTCTCTGTGCAGTCCAACCCTCACAGCTAATGTTAGTTTGTATTTGCAGCCACTCCCCAGCGCTAGTGTTACTGCCTCAGCTCCACCTCAGATCATCAGGCATTAGATTCTCATAAGGAGCATGCAACCTAGATCCCTCACATGCGCATTTCACAATAGGGTTCATGCCCTGATGAGAATCTAATGCCACTGCTGATTTGACAGTAGGCAAGCTCAGGCAGTAATGTGAGTGATGGAGAGCGGCTGTAAATACAGATGAAGCTTTGCTCACTGGGCCCCTACTCATCTCCAGCTGTGTGGTCCGATTCCTAACAGGCCACGAACAAGTATCTGTCCATGGTGTGGAATATGGGGGCCCCTGGTATAAATCATTCATGCTTTCCACAAATATGTATTGAGCGCTGGCCATATGCCAGGTACTGTTGGGTTTTGAGAATATAGATGTTAGCATGTGGGTGGTAGAATGAGACATCTCAAAATGTTTCTAAGAAGCATTCCAGAAGGAAAGAGTTGAGAACATGGGAATTAAGGCAATATTTAAAGAGACAATAGCTGAGCATTTTTACGGAATTGAGAGAAACCATGACCATCAGATTCAGGAAAAAGGACAAGTTTCAAACAAGATAAACACAAATAAGTCAAAATCTACATATAGTGAAATAGCAAAAGAAAGAAACAAAAAACCAAAGGAACTCACTTATAAAAACAATCAGGGACAATAGGTTAGTAACAAAAAGTTGACTTAAACTAACAGCAGATTTCTAGCTGTTGGGAAGATAAGAGAATAACTTCAAAGCACTGAGTCATAATGAAGCCATCTAAACAAATTCAAAAGTGAGGCTGAAATAAAATTTTTAGACAGAAGTTGAGAGTTTAACCCTTACTGAAAGAGTTTACTTCTAACATTCCTTTTTTGAAAAAGACTACTGGGAGTGTACTTGAAGGAGAAAATTGAACCCTACAAGGGAGAAGTGAGATACAAAAGGAATAATAAAGAAATTTGGAAACACTTTGCAAGTCCTAAATGTTTACTTTATAAAACAACAACAATAAAAGATGACTAGTTTCAAGAGAATAAAAAGCAGGGCAGCAAGAGTGAAAACATTCTAAGTACTTGGAAGGAAGATAGAGCATTGGTTAACTTTAGACATTAATGCACCTGATGTATTTATTACATTTGTAATGGTAACCTTATGATGCAGAAATAAAATACAGTTTCCATAACAACAGTTTTTTTTTCCTTTTTTAAAACATTTTTTTTGTTTTGTTTTTTATTTTTTTTAATTGAAGATGTGGAGTACAATTCAGGGTTAGGTATACAAATGTTGATTATGCAGGTTCCCTTGTTGATGAGGTATGCCCCTCCCTCCCCCAGCAGTTTCCCTCAACTGCTAATCCCACCCCCTCCCCTGACAGCTTCCCACTACTGCCAATCCCTTTCTTATAGTATTATAATTGTTCAAGATCCGCTTATGAGTGAGAATATATGGTACTTTGTTTCTGTGATAGATCACTGAGCATGACTCTAAATCCATCCAAGTTGCTGCAAAGTCCATATGTTTGTCCCTCTTTATGGCTGCATAATATTCCATTGTATATATGTACCACGTTTTTTAAAAAATAAAAGGAATAAAGAAAGCCCAAGCCATCCAAAAAAGAATAGGAAGGGGGAGGAGGAAGAGGATACTCAGCTAGAAAAAGATAAACAAAAATCTCCAAATTAGATTTTAAAAATACATTCAAGTAGGTAAAAATGAGTTGTTAAAAAACTTCTCTTTCTTCCTCTCTTTTTCATACAAGAAAAACTAAGACATAAAGATACATAAAGGTTGAAAGTTAAAGGATGAAAAAATATATACCTGGCAAATACTAATGAAAAGGAAGCTAATAAAGTAGTACTAATACCAGATAAAATAGACTTTAAAGCAAAAGCATTTTTCAGGATTAAGTGAGTCTATACCTAATGGTAAGGTAAAATCACCATGGAAGTATGATAGTTATAAATTTGTATGTACTTTTAATGCTTAAAAAGCAAAAGTTTGTAGAATTACAAGGAGACATCGATGAATTCATAATTTTAATAGTGACAACTTAATGTTTTATTATTATAAAAAATTAGTATATTCATGGAAGATAACACAATAACCTCGATCTGGTGAATTTGCATATGAAACCCACCAGTTGGAAAACAATATTCTTTTCAAAGCTACATGTGACAATTTAAAAACAAATCAAATACTAAACCTCAAAGTAAATCTCAGCAAATGTTTAAAATGTGATCTACACGGACTATGTTCTCTGATCACAACACGTTTACAAAAAAGTAACCAAGACACAATAATAAAGAAAACTTGTGTTTTTACCACTTTTAAACTCACAAGTCAAAGACTCATATTGGAGTTTGGAAAATACTTACAATGAAACTGTCACATATCAGTAGGAGTGAAATGCATATGAGATTTACTAAGAATGAAATTTATAGAAAAAATGCAATTTGTAGAAGTGATCAATATAAAATTAAGGATACTGTTTACTTTTGAATATGAGTTAAGAGAAAACAATAGGGGAACATGACAGGAGTTTTGCACTTGTATTATTCCTTAAGCTGGATTATGTGCACATGTGTATAGTTCGGTAGAACATGTGAATAGATTCATGTAACCCCCACCACAATCAAAATACAGAACTGTTCCATCACCACAAAGGAAATCCTTGGGCTACGCCTTCATAGTAGCAGCATCTTACTCCATTTCTGTCCTGCAGCAACCATGAATCTGTTCTTCATTTATAAAATTTCATCATTTTGAGACTGTTATATAAATGGAATCATAATGCTTAAGAGAGATTGTTGGTTCATAATGTAAAAGTGTATATTTCAGTTTTACAAGAAACTGCCAAACTTTTCCAGAGAGACTATATTACTTTACATTCCCACCATCAATGTATGTGATAATCAGTTTCTCTGCATCCTCTCAGCATTTGGTATTTCACACCTAAAAAAATTAGCCATTCTAATTTTTTAGTGTGGTGATCTCTGATTGTTGGTTTTAATTTTCACTTTCCCAATAGCTAAAGTTGTTGAACATCTTTTCATGTGCTTATTTGCCATGACTTTTCCTATATTTTGCCCATATTTCAATTGGAAAGTTTGTTTTTCTTTTGTTTTTTTTTAGATCAATATTTTTCATTTTGATATTGTGGGGTACAGTTAAGGGTTAGGTATACAATATGCTTCATTCAGGCACCCTTGTTGATAAGGAGTGTTTCCCTGCCCCCTACAGATATTGCTACCGTTAATCCCACCTCCCTTCCCCTCCCCCCCATAGTTTCCCACCACTGTCAGTCCTTTTCTTGTAGTATTACGATGAATGTTCAAGGTCCAATATATGAGTGAGAACATGCAATACTCAGATCGTTGCTTCTGTGAGAGGTCACTCAGTATTATAGACTCTAGTTCCATCCAGGTTGCTGCGAAATTCATGATTTTGTTCTTTTTTATGGCTGCATAGTATTTCATCATGAATATGTACTACATTTTTTAAATCCAGTCCTCTTTTGATGGATAGCAAGGTTGCTTCCAGGTTCTTGCTATTGTGAACAATGCTGCGATAAACATACATGTGCAGGTATCTTATTTATAGAGTGATTTGAGTTCTTCAGGGTATATTCCCAGTAGGGGGATTGCGGGGTCATATAGCAGGTCGATATTTAGAGCTTTTAGGAATCGCCACACTCTTTTCCACAGAGATTGCACTAGTTTGCGCTTCCACCACACCCTCTCCAGCAACTGTTATTTTTTGAGTTATTGATAATTGCCATTCTGACTGGAGTTAAGTGGTATCTCAGTGTGGTTTTGATTTGCATCTCCTTGATGATTAGTGAGGTTGAACATTTCTTCATGTGTCTGTTGGCTGCTCGGATGTCTTCCTTTGAGAAGTGTCTGTTCATATC
>CAUYQG010184801.1:0-23288 GCA_963574415.1 Tarsius wallacei
TTGGAGTCTCACTCTGTCACCCAGACTGGAGTGCAGTGGCCGCTCCCGGCCACCGCAACCTCGACCTGCTGGGCTCCAGCGATCCTTCCGCCTCAGCCTTCCAAGTAGCTGGAACTACAGGCGCGCGCTACCACGCCTGGCTAATTTTTTGATTTATTGTAAAGATGAGGTCTCGCCACGTTGCCCAGGCGGGTCTCGAACCCACGGGCTCAGGCAATCCACTCACCTCAGCCTCCAAAGCGCGGGATTACAGGCTGAGCCACCGAGCCTGGCTGACAAGATTTATTTTTAGAATTAGGTTGTGAACTTTGTAGCATTTTTAAAGCAGCATAGTAAGCCACAGGCAGACAAGACAGAGGCTCCTTTGCACAAGGGGATCTTTCACCAACAGCTCTGTATTATTTTGCTGAACTTGATTTTCTCTAACAGAATTCAACATAATTAAATAAAAACCATATCACTTGAAGTGTCAAAATAAAAGATGACACTGCATAAATATTTACATACATAGTACATATTATATGATGTGTAAGCATACAAATAAAATAATATTTACATAAAGTGTCACCACACTGAAATTTAATAAAGCATGAACTTAATTAGCAAATGACAGCAAGGTTAACCAAATCAATTGCCACAAAAAAATGCTCTTATAGACACGTGAACCAGATTTTAAAAACACAGTTTTCTCTCACCAAAAGAACTAGAAAATATGAGGAATGGCAAAAATTTTCTTTCCACCATAAAGCACACAAAAATTGAAAAGCCTGCCACCACTTCCCTCCGAGCACTCCACTGAATCATGCACATCAGCTAAAAACCATAATGAATGGAAATTTGGGTTAATAAAATTAATTTCAAACAAGCAAGCTAAGTGATTGACTTACAGGATCAGCTGGTGCAATGTTAGAATCAAATTGGGTCAGAGTTTGTGAGCTTGAAGAGCGTTCACTAAATGTCTCCCACTGCTGAACAGACAGAGGAGAGACAAGTCAGCATGATGAGAAAGATGGAGGAAAAGATCACTGGAGAAGATTTAGCTAGGTAATTCAGAGGTTGCACTGCAAGTTGTATTGCATAGGTCAACAAAATCCTGTCATTTCTATTTTTCCAACAACATTTTATACTTATCTATATTCTGAATTATCTTGTAATGTAAGGTGAACAGCTTTACAATCAAATGTATAGTAATAATTTATTGCAATCTCTATGGAAGAGATTCAAAGTCTTACAGAATTAAAACACAAGAACAAAGTCTAAATGATATAAATGGCCACCAAGTAAAAAAACGTGAAGGGATTTGTCTTGACTAAAAAAAGAATAACTTCAAATCCTTCTTTGAACATCCAAGTGTTAATGTCTTGATTTGGTGATGCTAATGAACCAAAGTTTTGTCAAAGCAAGTCAGTGTGACTTGCCAGTGCGACCCCTGAAAGATGATTCTATTATGTACGTGCACATATTGTATACATATGTATATTTAATAAAATATATTTGAGGTAAAATGCAAGAATTCTGGAATTAATATGTTTGAGCTTACATCAATCTGTAGCAAGTCAACCCCTGCAATCAGCACTACAAACAGGGCCATGCCAGACCACAAGACAGAACTGCCAGTCAGGCACCCCACCGACAGCCCCCCACACCATGCTAAAAAAATCAGTATGCGGCCATGATGAGAGCAAATCAAGCATCTGAGCATGTGTTATATACAGAGGATGTATTCTGATATGAAATACTACTCTTCTAAAAGAGGTACACAAAGAAATATCATACCTCTTAAAACAGGTGGAGTGGTAAGTCAAGATTAATTATAGAAAATTCCATTTGTTTTGGAAATCTTAGTAATAAAATAGTATAGAATTTACATGAAAGTTGTATTAAAATTATCATTTAAATCTGATTCTTAAGAATTATCAGCTATCCTCTAAAGAGGGAAAACCATCTACACACATACGATATATATATATATGCACACACAAATGTTTACACACAGACACAAACTACCTCATTAACTAAAATCTTTTTATATTTCAGCTTGGGAAAGGATACATGTTTATGCTTCAAAGTTCAGCTTACTATTTAAAATACTGATAATCAATTTGAGAAGATATGTAGAAATTATATATTAGCAAGTGAGCACATTATTGAAAGCCAACTAAAAATACGATCAATACAATCATTCAACAACTTTTCCTACAAATTAATAAAAAAATTAAGATATACTGAGAAATACTGATGCATTCCAAATGCTTCATGCATTTAAAAAGTCTACAACAATTCACTTTCATCATAGGGTATCAGAAGGAATTTTTAAAATCCTAATTCTCTAACTGTGGAGAAAAGTTTAGATGCAGACGATTTTTGCCAAAAAATAAGGTATTTACCTATGTGGCCTCTTTTGGGCAGCATGGTTTCTCTAGGTTTTATAAGACTGTATGTAAGCTACCTGGGAGGCAGAGAGACACTTATCTTTATGAGTTTAGTATAGGTTAGGAGCACACAGCTCTGGCACTGGAGTATTGGAATCTTAGTTACGCTGTGCATACTTGGGCACATTACATAACCTCTCTGTGCTTGAGTTTCACCATCTAGAACATGAAGATTAATAATATTTACCTCATAGGGTTGTTCTGAAGACTTAAGGAGTTAATACATATAAAGAATTTTTTTGAACAGAACTGGTACATCAAAAGTAACAATAAATGTTAGAGATTATTGTTAGTGTTATCCTCTATAGTGCCTCATCCATAACCACAGGTGCAGAATACAATTATGTTGAATGATCATTAATATTTTGTGGCAGATAATTAATTTTTTTCTTTTTTTTTTTTTTTAAGTTAGAGTCTCACTCTGTTGCCCAGGCTGGAGTGAAGTCTCATGCTCACAGCCACTGCTGCCTCAACCTGCTGGGCTCAGGCGATCCTTCACCTCAGCCTTCCAAGTAGCTAGAACTACAGGTGCGCGTCACCACACCTGGCTAATTTTTTGATTTATTGTTGAGACGAGATCTCACTATGTTGCCCAGGCTGGTCTCGAACCTTGTACTCAGGCAATCCTCTCGCCTCAGCCTCCCAAAGTGCTGGGATTACAGGCTTGAGCCACCATTCCTGGCCCAATTAAAAAAAAAAATTTTTTTTTAAAGTGAGAAAGCAGGATTTATTGAGGACAGAAAAGCTCCCACAGTGGGAGGGGACCTGAAGACGTTGCCCAAAATGTATTTTAAATTCCATATCTTAAGAAGATATTTTTATAAATATTATTAAAATGTCTCAAAGTCAATGTTTTAGTAGCATTCTGATTTTTAACATAAAGCAAAAAAAAAAAAAAATTATAGCACTCATGACCTTACAACCAAATATAAATAAAACTTGACAGGAGAATTTCAGTAGGGAAACTGCAACTACTGAAATCAGAATTTAGAAATGACTTCCATCCCCAGTCTTTAATAACCAAATAGAAGTTTGAGAATGGACATAGGTTTTAGAACTGAGATGTCTCAGAAGAGCTGCTTTTATTTACAAACTGATATCAATAAAATAAAAATACTTTTAATTTAATATTGCTTTTTAAAAAATGACAGAAATGAATAAAAACAGTAGTCTCAAGAACAATAAACTTACTTTCCATATACCCTCTCTACTAGCAAATTCTTTCATGGCTCAATCCCTCACTTCTAGTAAAACATTTATACAGAGGATGCCAAAAATATGTATACACATTTTAAGAAAGGAAAAAACTGTACTAAAATTATAATACTCAATATAAGCCGGGCTTGGTGGCTCAGCCTGTAATCCCGCGCCTTTGGAAGGCTGAGGTGAGTGGATAGCCTGAGCCCGAGGGTTTGAGACCCGCCTGGGCAACTTGGCGAGACCTCATCTCTACAATTAAAAAAAAAAAAAAAAAAATTAGCCAGGCGTGGTAGCGTACGCCTGTAGTTCCAGATACTTGGAAGGCTGAGGCGGAAGGATGGCCGGAGCCCAGCGGTCGAGGCTGCGGTGGCTGAGAGCAGCCACGGCACTCCAGTCTGGGCAACAGAGTGAGACTCCAACTCAAACAAATAAAATAAAATAAAATACTCAATATATGCCGATAGCAAAAGATGAACACAAGTCACGTTTGACTTCTGCAATTATAATAGGTGCTTAAAGTGGTTACCATCAACGTTCAGACACTTCTGATTACAGCATACTAAAAGTAATGCATAGATAACACTGTTTAAAATGTGTACGCTTTTTTTTGACACCCTGGTATTAGTGGTTTTGTATCTGATGGTAGGATAGATGTTATGATGTTATAATGTCTCAGACACAGGTATCTTGGCAATGACTATGTCATAAAACAGAAAATAATGTAAAGCTGCCAGTTACTTCTCTGTTTTCCAATTATCTAAAATTACCTAGCCTGCTCTTTAAAAGACATGGGAAGTACAGAAGCTTAGAACTGTTTTCTGAAATTCAACAAACTTTTACTTTTGTAGCACTATCTAAAAGTTATACAAAATCCATAAGGGAAAACATAACTTGCTTACAAAGAAAACTGCTCTACCAGACTAGAACTGGGGGTTCCACATGGATCTCCTAGCACTGAAATTTAACAGGGAGGCTCCGGGTGTTTTGGGGAGGTGGGGCTTCAGGCTTATGCTAACCAATGTGGCCTTTTTCTTGTTTTATATAATGTGGTTCTAAAGTAACTGGGGAGCATGCATTTGTCCCAAATTTCATTCTGCATGCTGTGTTTGATCATGTATGATACATCTTTAACACATTTAATATGGTTAAATCACTCCATTTTGTATTGGATAAAACTAATTATAGACTGAGTTGTAAAAAATACTTTCTTCATGTGGAAAGCTGAATGAATGACTTCTCATATCACTTCCAATGCTAAGATCCCAAATGTATTATCACATACCTTGCTCATAGGATGGAGAAGGCAGTGCAACATAGTGGGCGTGGCAGCTGGCTGGATATCAAAGGACTTGTGTTCAAATCTTAGCTCTTGTCCCTTACTGGATATGAGATCTTGGTCAAGCCATTTACCCTCTAACTGTTAACTTTCTGCATCTGACTCTCCGAACTCACAGGGTTTTAATGGGGGATAAGTGGTAGAAAAAATCACAGTATAAATACCTTGAAAACCTCAAAAAGTCACATAATTACAAATATTTATCACAGGCATATTCTATATGTTTTCTCGCCTACGCATGCACACTGAAAGAGCTATAAACTGAAATTACCCTGTTTAGAACACCTTACCTTAAAACAGTTAACTTTACTGAAAGAAAAGGGAAGCTTTGCTCACCTCACTGCTCTGATTCAGCTCAGGCCATGTCTGGTTTAACGACGGCATTGATGGTGACTTGCTTGGGGGAGCTTCGGCAGGAGAGCCTGAATAACCTACCTCACCTGGCTGATCCCCAACATCTGCAATGTAAAAAGGAGAAATTCTCTATAAAATGCAACTTTTTGTGTATAGGAATACTTATGTATAAAAAAGCTAAAGGTGATTTTCACAAGTAATTTATAATCTAAATTTCCTTTCCTCGTGTTCCCAAAGTATGCATTTTAACAGACACTATTTATTCCTGCTACTTATTATCTAGACAGGAATAAACAGAAAGAAGGGATTAATACAAAATAATAATAATGCAATAGTTACATGCTTTGAATCATTTTCTGATAACTGGAATAGATTTGTACCAGTTTCCCAAAGTGTATTCCGTGGAGTACTAATTAGTATGGTGGCTTTGAAAAATTAGGTTTTCTGCTCACATATGTTTGGGGATACAATAATTCCCTGTTGGAGCATCCTATGCATATCTATATATTAAGGCTTGTGATGTCCCAGAGTAAATAAATTTTGTCTAAAATAAATTTTTCCCAAACACAAATTCTTTCCATCAAATAAAATCCCTCAATTTTCCCTTGCAATATACTCTGAAAACTGCCTATTTATACTAATTCACTCATATTTTTTCTGCAAATCTTCCCTTGTTACCAAAAAGCAGCACATATTTGCAAGGTAAATGGCAAAAGGAGAGTCCCCAGCCATGGGCAAAATGCAAAGTCAATGAACTCATGAAACTTTAAACTTTTATCATTAGGCTCACTGGCACTTACAGACTTAACTGAGATAGCTACAAATCCATGGTACTATTTCACAATTTTTTTTTGAAGTTCTACTCTGTCACCCAGGCTGGAGTGCAGTGGCACAATCATGGCTACTGCAGCCTCTACCTGTTGGGCTTAGGCAATCCTTTCGTGTCAGTCTTCCAAGTAGCTGGGACTACAGGTGCACCACACATGGCTAATATTTTGATTTATTGTAGAGACAATGTCTGACCATGTTGCCCAGGCTGGTCTTGAACCCCTGGGCTCAGGTAATCCTCTTGTCTCGGCCTCCCAATGTGCTGGGATCAGGGGCGTGAGCCATTGCACTCAGCCAGAATGGTTTTTAAAGTATTTTGAAATATCATACTTTATTTTTAATTATAGTTAAGCCTTAATTCAAAATATCCCCAAATTGCATTTAAAAACAGAAGGAATGTCAATGGTAACTCCATTCTCATTCTAATTTTACCAAGTTTTCCATGGCTTTGAATATAATCCCAGTCAACAGTGAAAGCACCTAATCTGCTTAGAACTCATGTCAAAAACATGATTCCAATATCTGTCACTGTCTGTTTGACCATGGGCAAGTTGAATAAAACAGCACCTGAGTTTCTCCATCAGAAAGAAAGAAAAGTGCCATTAAATGTTAACACTGTATTTCAGATTTCTAAATACACAGCCATATAATTAACCTATTGATGTGTAACTTTAAACCTTTCAATCTATTCATTAGTAAACCTTCAAGTTTTAGTGCCTAACATAGACCTAATACACAGTAGTATTTATTAGTGCTTTGCGTGTTCTTGTTTATTTAAATTAACTCCCCCTTCACTGTCATTTTCCTAAAACCACAATTAACTACTGACAGACAAAAAAGTTTTCAAAATTTCCCTCCTGCCTATTCTGTTACACGACTCCCTTAAAATATATTCCTTTTACTTACCCTGATGTTGTACCCTTATTATTATACCACACTGCAAATTCTAGTTTGCAGTCTGGCATTGTATTTTGATTAATTTTTGTTTTCTAAGATCAGGAAATGTTTCCTTTTTAGTGCTCTATCTTCTATTAAGTGTCTGAGTAGTTTAGAGATAGGAAAGCTTCAGATATTGTTCTATGAAGACCTCTTAGCTCAAAGTTATTGGAGAAGAACTAAAGAAAACATTTGTGATTAATGGTAGGAACAAATTTCTCACTGGATAGTTTGGGGTTTTCAGTGTGAACAAAAATTATGAACCTCTTCCCCAGTGATAACAAAGGGAAAGGAAGTTAAGCAAAGGAGGCAACAAATCTGACAATTTACCAAAAGTAAAAATCTGCTAGGAGGCTAATGAATGAAGAAGTATCTTTAAGAGGTCTCCCAAAGCAGGTGAGAATTAAAGAAAATAAAAATAAACAGAATTAAAATAGTATGAACTACAGGATGATTAATTTCCAAAAGAACTTATTTAAAGTAGACTCTATTATTTTATTCTTAAACATCATCTTAGGGGAAATCTGAGGTCCTGGTTTGGCTTTCAAGATCACAGTTCTCATAATGTCATCTTCTGTTGACAAACTGAGGGCCAGACTGTACACCACCCCCACCTCAGGGCAGTAATGATTGGAGATTAATTCTGGGAAAGTCTGTGGTTCACTGGTGAAGTTACAATAAGTTTAACTTTTTGAGGCTGAGACCTGAAATGCTATTCACCCAAACAATTATACTTTGTGTTGTTTTCCTAGAGTAGTAGTTCTCAAACTGTGGACCACAAACTCCTTCCTGGGAGTTCTCAAAACTCTTTTAGAGGGTTTGAGAAGTCAAAATTATTCTTGTAATATTAATAATGCTTTTCCCATGTTGAAATTTGCACCAAATGGTGCAAAAGCCACGGTGGGTAAAACTAGCTTATCAGCAAGAATCAAGGCAGTGGCAGCAAAGTATACTAAGCGCTATTGTATTCTTCACCCTCATGTGTGTAAGTATTGAATGTAATATGAAGAAAAAATAAATATGCATGCTGATCTCATTGGGGAATATTCATGAGCCAGTAACAATTAGTCTTCTTAAATATCAGCCCTTCTTTTCAATACTGTGTGCCAAAATGGGAAACACATATAGAGCACTTCTGCTGCATATCAAAGTACAATGGTTATCTCAGGGAAAAGTACTTGTCTGGTTCAGCTGTAAAGCTGAACAAGTCGGTTTTCTCATGGAACACCATTTTTCTTGAAAGAACAGTTGATAAACTATAATTATGCAGATTTGGTTATTGGACAGGCAGCGTCTCAAAATGAATAAAGTGAGCCTGTCACTTCAAGGAAAGCAACTGTTTTCAGTATCTGCTACTAAAAGTTACAAATGACAAAGTTCAAGCTTTCAAAAAAAATTAGAATTCTGGAAAATGTGTATTCATGTTCATAATCTCAAGAAGTTCCAGGACTTGAAAACTTCTCTGGTAAGTTGTGAAATTAACAAATACACTTTTTTCATATATTATAATGCAATATCCCAACACATGAAAGATGTGTATTAACTCAATGAACTGATATTTTACAAATAACCAATGCATCATGGTTTGTAAAGGGTTCATTCAAAGCACAAGACAGACCAATGGGTTTTAATGTAACAACACAAAACATTTATTAATATGGTTTCAGCCTCCACACTGCAACTAACCTTTAAGAAATTACCATTTGTGTTTTGATGTAATACCAAAGCATATACACAATATCTGAAAAAGCAATAAAACAGTCCTTCCCTCACTATGTAAGGCTAGATTTTCTTTGGTAATGTTTTTCTACAAATGGCCAGATAGTAACTATTTTAGACTTTGTGGCTATACGGTCTCGTTCCAACTATTCAACTCTACCATTATAGTGCAAAGGCAGTCACAGACAATAAATGGAAGACAGGCTGTGTTCCACTAAAATTTTATTTATGGATACTGAAATTTTAACTTTACACAATTTTCAGTGTGTAATAAAATATTATTATTATAATAAAAATATGATTTTTTCCAACAATTACAAAGAAAAAAATACTCTTAGCTTGTGAACTAACCAAAAACAGGCAGCTGACTGAATTTGGGCCATGGGGCTTAGTTTTTAAACTCTTGATATACCTCAAACAAAATAACACATCCAACAGACTGAATGCAGAAACAAACTTGACAATCTAGCTGTTTTCTATTAAGCCAGATATAAAAGAGATTTGCAAAATTGGAAAACAATGACACAAAATAAAAATAATTTTTTATTTTGGAGAATATAGCTTTCTAAACATGTTTATGCCAATATGGAAAGGATTTATTATTGCTGTTTTAAAATATTGTCACAGATATGTAAACAGTTTTAATTTTAATAGGGTAACTACCGATAGAGCTAACCTGCACAAACAAAAGCTCTTGAAGTTCCCAATTTTTAAAATGTAAAGGAGGTTTTAGGATGAAAAAGTTTGAAAAATTACTGTTCTAGAGAATTGAAAAATTATTTTTGGGATAAATTAGCAAAATTACACATCGCTTCTTTCCTATTTCTAGAAACCAATAATCAAGAGTGTGTGGTAGAGTGAGACTCCAACTCAAAAAAAACAAGAGAGTCCGTGGAGGCTGGGCAAGATGACTCACTCCTGTAATCCCAGCACTTTGGGAGGCTGAGGTGAGGGGACTGCCTGGGTCCACGGGTTTGAGTACAGCCTGGGCAACTTGGTAAGACCTCATCTCTCAATAAATCAAAAAATAAGCCTGGTGTGGTAGCACGCGCGCATAGTGCCGGCTACTTGGAAGGCTGAGGTGGAAAGATCACCAGAGCCCAGCAGGTCAAGGCTGCGGTGACCATAAGCATGCCACTGCACTCCAGCCTGGGCAGCAGAGTGAGACTCCAACTCAAAAAAAAAGAAAGGAGTCTGTGGAGAAGCATTTGATCTGGAAATCCACTGTGCACTCTATAAATACTCCAACAAAGAGCTTCCTGCCCACCCACAATCGTTAGTCTTTAAGACTGTATCCTTCGGGAGGCAGGGGTGTAGTTTTACTCTTACCTGATGCAGTGTTCCAACCTAGCCTCCTGCTGGAACACTGTGTCAACCCTGCCTCCCTCCTGAGGGTTCTGCTCTGCCCCTGACATCATCAGAGCATCAGGGCTGAAAAAGAAGAGCATGAGCCTAAATTATTTGTTAAAGTTAACTCTAAAAGCGTGGTTATGCAAAGAGTATTCCCACGTATAAAAGTGTGTCTGGAAGAGACAACCCAGTATGATCGTACTGACATATGGATATATTCTACATTTATTCTAAGTTTGTAAGCATTAGAAGAAGTTTCCATCCTCCTGTCCTTTCAAAACATCTGGAAAGTTCCTATATTCTGTTCAGTACAGTGTACCTGCTGAGCAACCTCCTCCTTGGCTTCAGTTTTATTCTAGCTTTGGAACCTACTCATCCTAAAATTCTCTTATTTTCTTAGTATTATACTTGACATGCTAAAAAATCATCTCAAAAGTGACTGTCAGCTGTTATTAATCTTACAGAAATGCATACACTTCCCTAAAGTCTTATAATTTAAAACTTATTTTGCTTTCAAGCAGCAAACAAATCTAGGAAGTTCTTCAATAATGAAGATTCAAGGTTCCAACCTCATTTAATAGTTTCATCATGACAAAAGAAACTACATCTTCTATTTATTTGAAGAATCTTATTCTTACAAGACAAAAATATAAAAATAAATAGGTTTGGATAAATTTTAAGCCTTTAAGGGAAACTACAAATGGTAACTTCTTCATTCATACTTAAAAGACAGGCATAAGCAATGCATATGCAGAAAGAAATTAAAAACAAAATTTAAGATACGGTTTGCTTTGTTTTCAGTGATAATACATACATCAAAAAACTTAAGTTCTATTTCCAAAATGAACTCCACTTATCCCCAACACTCCACAAAATGGAAGCTTATTCAGTAAGCAGACTTTAAGAAGATCTACGTAGAAGTCTATTAGTTTTAAATTAAAATCAAAAGTTTAAAAATATGAAAGTAAAAATATGTCCAACAAGCTTTGATAAGAAACAAAACATCTACCCCAAATTCTAATTGCCTGCTGACTTTTTACAGTACTGATCAACATCTGATAGCACCTAACGATCTGACTCAGCTATTATACTCCAAAGAATATCACCTACAAATATATAGAAGATTCCCATTAACTAACGATAGCTCAAAGTGGGACAACTCCATTTAAAGTTAATCCACTTTTAAAAAGGAGTAGAATTTCATAAAGATGAAATGAAAATTTAATTGGGGCTTTATCTTAAAAACGTACACAGAAAATTGTGGAAATAAGTATAAAGAATAAGGAAGAAAAGATAATGTTACTTTTTGGGGAGTATAATTTGGTGGCAAAATTAAAACACAAATTGAGTCAATGAACATTTACTGAAGGTCTACAGAGTTTCAGCTCTCGAGATAAGTGCTAAGCAAGAAGACAAGGGTCCCTTTTCCATGGAGTTCTCTTTCTAACAGAAGACAGAGATGTCCATCCTTCACTCTCTTTGGACAAATGTAAAGAGGAAAGGTCATTTATGCAAAAAATGATTAAGCGTGTCATTCATTATTCCTAAGGACGCTTACAAATCCACTGAAATTGAAATCCTGATCTTTAATTTTAAAGCCCCTACTACTGTCATCATCCTTGTAGGGTATTTCTTCTTTAAGCATTATCTAGCTTTGTAAGAGGTATGTCAATATCACTGTAAGGATTGACAGAGTTCTAATTAATTACTTTGATCAACTTTATTAAATGGTGCGTTTTTGCCAAAAGTTACAATTCAAGTAGACTGATTTGTCAGCTACAATACCCACCTATCTGGAAAGATGACACTAGTGTTAAGAATGTGTGTGTATGGGTGTGTATTTGGGAGGAAGGGTGGTTTGAAAAGTTATTTCTTAAGTGGAAAGTGAATGACAAATATTAGTGCATTTTCCATTAATTTTTCCTCCCAACTAAGGGCACCCAGCTAATGAACTTTCAAAAACAAAGATTCTAAGTTATTTGTACAAAACAAAGATATGCACATAAGCATGTTCACTGCAGCACTGTTTTAAAGGTAAAGCCAGGAAAACAACCCCAAATCCATCAATAAGAAACTGGTTAAATTAAGGTATGTCATATTAAGGAATGCCTTGAATGATAAAGAACATGGTAGTTTTATATGTGATGAAGTACAATGATGTCCAATATTATTTTAAAAAATCAATCAAGAATGCACTGCACTTGTATAAAAATTGGTATCTCTCATGTATGGGCATTTATATGTATGTTAAAGATTTCTGAATGTATACAAGAGAAACTTTTTTTTTGAGTCAGGATATCATTCTATCACCCAGGCTGGAGTCCAGTGGCATGATCACAGCTCACCACAGCCTCAAAACTCCTGAGCTCAAGCAATCCTCCTGCCTCAGTCTCTCGAGTAGCTGGGTCTACAGGCATATACCACCACTGGTTATTTTATTTGTAGATATAAGGTCTTGCTACGTTGCCCAGGCTGGTCTCAAACTCCTGGAGCAATTCTCTTCCCTTGGCTTCCCAAAATGCTGGGATTAAAGGCATGAGCCACTGCGCCTGGCCACAAGAGAAACTGTTAACAGTGACTAACTTGCATCAAGATAGACTCAAATCTGAATTTACATAGATTTCTAGTAACAATTCATGAAAAGTCCCATGTGACTCCTCTTCTTTTGCTTTAAAAAATATTCACGTTGGGGGTACTGCTTAGAGTTTGGGGATCTGTGCAATGTACCCTATAAACAATGAATCACGTGCCCAAATCTACTGTGTAAAACAGTGATTATGAAGAAGGAGATAGAGACAGGGAACACAGCCCTTTCCCTCTTTCAGTATCTCAAATAGATACTGCTGAGTTGCTCATGTGAGCAGTATGGTGTGGGAATAGAAAACAGTTAAAAGATCACTGGCCCAGTCATTTAACCATTTCAAAAATGTGAGCATTTACTTATGTACTCAGTTTGCACTGTGGTAGGCATTGAGATAAAATGAACAAAACTAATCTAGCTCCTATCTTCCCAGGAGTCTCCAGTCTAATTTTAAATAGATATTTATCAAATCATCACAAAAATACATATAAAATTGCAACTGTGCTATTAAAGAGAAGATTTAGACATTAAGTTAAAAATGTATAGCATCTCAGCCTGTTTGTTTTTTCCTTAAGATACAGTACTGTGGTATGATAGCAGGTCACATTAATTTTTTTTAAAGTAAGATAAATATTCTTAAAAGCTAAACATTCTTTTTTGAATTCAGCTCAGAAAGCTGTTTCTTTGTAAGACAACAAAAATACTTTATTTGTAAGACAACAAAAACCAAGTTTCCCTTTCTATTTAAATATTTTAATTAAAATCTACAGAAGTACTTCTATCCATGATCTTTATTTTGGAAAAAATACATATTTATCCTACCCACATCTGCATGCCTACAGAAAGCCTAGTTTGTTACTCCCATGAGATGTAATTCAAGTGACTACTGTTCACCATCTATTTGCCTCTCAGAATTAAACCTGAAGTATAGAATACTTGTAGAGGTACCACAAACTTAAGATAACAAATCATTATATATATATATATTTATTTATTTATTTATTTTTATTTGGAGTCTCACTCTGTCACCCAGGCTAGAGTGCAGTGGCACGCTCATGGCCACCCCGGCAGCGACTTGCTGGGCTCTGGCAATTCTTCTGCCTCAGACCTCCAAGTAGCTAGAACTACAGGCGCGCGCTACCATGCTTGGCTAATTTTTTGATTTACTGCAGAGACAAGGTCTTACCATGTTGCCCAGGTTGGTCTCAAACCTGCAGGCTCAGGAAATTCTCTCGCCTTGGCCCCCCAAAGTGCTGGGATTATAGGTTTGAGCCACTGCACCTGGTCATCATTATATTTTCAAAGGTAGAAAAATGTTAAGAATATCTTATATTGAAAATGGCACGCAATGAGCATTAATTCACCTAATATTTACTTAGCAATTCACTACATGCCTGGCAAAGGTGGTAGGTTCTAAGGATACTACAATGAATATAGATGATAGATTTCCTTTTTTTTCCAAGTTCAGAATATAGTGGTAGAAAGAGGAAAAAAACCCAGGACTTAGTGTTACATGTTTCAAGATAAATAGCATGTAGAAGATGGAATGGAAGATCAGAGAAGAGAGGAACCATCTCTGTCTATGTCAAAAAGGTTCCACGTAGGACATATTTATGATATATTCAAATATCAGCAAAAGGATCTATTTGGGTATTTTTCCCTTAACTGTGACATTTAAAAAACGTAGCTATTTACAATGATTTTTACAAATACTGACTGCTCCACAGTGTCATAGAGCAATTTCTATATTCAAAAGACTTTTTAATCACATGAGTATCAGTTTTATAAGAGGTGAAAGAAAAAAAATTTATATTGGTTCGCCCTCAAATAAACAGAATTCCAAAATTTATTGTTTATAAATATGTAACAAAGATTTGAATCTAATACTGATCAAAATGTTTACAATAAATTTGATCAGGAAACCTTATTATGTTATTAGAGGAAACAAAAACTACCTGAGTCTGTAATATCTTTAAAATTATAGTTAGAGCAATAGCGTACAGATACATGAAGGCAAAAAAATCAGAGTCTCTGTTAAACAGATCTAACAAGTATAAAATTAGACAAAAAGAGAAGTGCCCCAAAAAGCTTCTTCCTGAACCATCAGCTTTAAAATTCAGGCAGTAGATCAAATTTACAAAGAACCTAATTTTATTTAAGTTAAATAAAGGAAAAACAAATCCACCAACTACATTGCAAAAGTCAGATTCATCTATCTAAAGGTAACAGATGACAGAATCAGACAAGACTCTGCAAAATAACCTACAACAGATAAAACTTGATTTAAATTATTTTCTTGGATTATTATGCTGAGTTTTCAAAGGCTTTTAGTCATATAAAAGATCTAAGTACAAGGCTCAATTTTTAAATCAATGTTACCAACATTCTGATGCTACCACAATTCCCTTTTGTGCTAAACAAAGAAGTTGTTTTTGTTTATTTTTAAGCAGGTAAATCAAAGTACTCTGAAGCAACACTACCTAACAAAGATACTCAGCTTAGCTCAAGTTAGAGGTTAACTGATGCTTCATAACTACCTGAAATAATTGGAAAAATCCTAGGATTCTTAGAGGAAAATGTTCCTAAAAAATTAACATCAATGATAAATTTTAAAAATTAACCTATTTATTGATAAGGAGTCAGTGTACAATTCAGATCCTGAAATGTGAATGGCATCAAATCCACATTTCAGGTGGAGAAACAGAAAAGAAAAATTGAGTAAATGGTTAGAACTTGCCCAAGGTCACAAGTCACATTAGCAAAACTAGAGGGACACTCAGATTTTTTACTCCAAGGAAGACCATTCTCTTAGTGACAGCGATTTCATGTATGTGATTCCTTCTGTATAGTTTAGACAATGAAGTCAGACCACGCATATTTTTAGGTTGACGAGATGCTGCCTGACCAATAAATGCCTTTTTAAGAGCCAGATTCTATTTTAACTTCCTTTTCAAAAGTACCAAATTCCTTCCATCCTCATATCCAAAAGAGAACTTATCTAAGGAACACTGAGGACAATAATTTTGTTTTAGCTAGGCTCATTAAGAATTTAAACACTGGGTAATCCCCTTGGGTCCCCTCCCACTGTGGGAGCTTTTCTGTTCTGTTCAGTAAATGCTGCTTTCACACATACACACACACACACACATACACACACAAAGAATTTAAACATTAAGTTTCCTTTTATCTACTTAGAATTTAACAAATATGTACAACTTTATTTTTTATTTTAAAGATGTGGGGTACAATTCAGGATTAGGTATACAAGTGGTCATGGTACAGGACAGTTTGGGTCTCCTCTTGGTTCCCACTTTGCCTGGTTTGAGATTAGGTACGCTTATTGATGTTGTGGTGCTCCCCCCAAAAAACGCACAAATTTTTTACCTCTGATATTCTTTTCCTCTTAAAGAAAACTATGAGTAAGTGTGAACATTTAGCATTCTTGTTAACAAGATAGCAGTCTTTAACATCAAAAACAAAATTCCCAGATTTCTTTAGAGTCTGCAGAAGAGAGTCTGGCATCTTAAAGGAAAATGCTTGTGACTGCAAAGGTTCAATGATGAACCAGGTTATTCCCCTTCAACAAATTAAAATGCAATAAATGGAAAAATGTTTATAATGCAGATAGTTTAGTTTACTCACTTCTAATTAAATGTAATGCAATTAAAGGATGGCAAACTTAGAAGATACTGTGAAAAGCTCTTCAAATATCAGAAAGTCACAAATGTAACAGTAAAAGAGTGGCATATACTCTTTACTTCTATTTTAAAAGTTGACTGGATAAGACAAAACCAAGTTCAGCCTGTACATCTTTCTAATGGCAAATCCATGTGCTCTTCATGAAATGTCTGAGCTACCAAGCTAAGTTTTAACATCTATTGCGATTCTGTTTTCAGAATCAAGCAGTATGTTTATCAAGGTATGCAACCAGTTCTCTTCAATTCCCAATCTTACCTGCTGAATCTTCCAAATCAATCAGTTTGGGCATTAAGCTTTCGGGAAGTTTTTCTGGTAAGTCATAGCCATTCTTCCTAGCAACCACCAGATGAAAAGCAGCACAAAACTCATCCAGTGTCAACGCACCATCTTTATCAAAGTCTGAGAGTTCCCTAGAAGACAAACTTATTGTGAATATAATAATCACATTCTACTTTGGATCCCTTTATTTTTCAAAAAGGAAGAAGGGAAATACTTTCCCTAAGCAAGTACAAAAAGCCGGTAATTATAAAAATTCTATAGATGGAAAGAAGTATAATATAGTAAATATAGCAAAATGATAACTGTATAACTAGGTGGTGGATATGTGAGTATTCATGGTATGATTCAGTAAACTTTCCAGTATGATTGAAATTCTCATAATAAAATGCTAAAAAATGGCCCTCATAGTTAGGGTCCCCCCCCCCCCCACCAAGTGATCTGTAACCTGTATGCATTTTTAGCAACAGGGTTTAGGTAAGTAAGGCATATGTAATAAGTTCCTAATTTTTTTTTTTTTTTTTAGTTGGAGTCTCACTCTAGTCACCCAGGCTGGAGTGCAGTGGCATGCTCACAGCCACTGCAGCCTCAACCTGCTGTGCTTAGGCGATCCTTCATCCTCAACTTTCCAAATAGCTGGAACTACAGATACATGCCACCATGCCCAGCTAGTTTTTGTTATTTATTGTAGAGACGAGATCTCACCAAGTTGCCCGGGCTGGTCTTGAAACCCTGGGCTCTGGCAATCCTCTCGTCTTGGCCTCCCAAAGTGCTGGGATTATAGGCTAAGCCACCGTGCCTGGTCCACTAAAATTTTTTAAACTTTTGTTTTTAGTGTTATTAAACGTCAACATGTATGTACTTTAAAGCACCAAGTAGAACTACAAGGCTTGAAACAACAATACAGCTACCAGTTTGCTGTCCCTGCCATTTTCTAGATACAGAGGCAACCACTTTTGTACTTATTGCCTTAAACCATAAATAGCATGCATGTATTGCTAGTTCTTGATTTACCTGGTAATTGTTTTAAAAAGCAATTTGTGATTGCACTCTGTGTTCTAATGGCCAATTCCAACTATATGGCAGCTATCCTGAGTCTTAGTCTGTGTTGAAATGGGAGCTAAGTACTGTTCTAAACTTACAGCTGGGATAAACACAACCCATAAAAGCTAGTATTTGCAAACTAGCTTTTATGCCATGCATTATGCTAGCAACAAAAAGACCAGCTGATACAGCTTAAAGAATGTTAGCACTTTGCAAAGAACTACTGCACCTGTATCACTTATTTATTTTCTACAAGGTAAGAGAGAAGCTGGTTATTGTAAGGCAACACTGACTTCTTTGAGAACATTCCTGAAGAGGTTATTATTCTAATAATTTATTTTTTAAGGCTCTAAAATCTACCTGCTAGAAACGCCTTTGAAATAAGTCACATCGCCCAACTGATATACCACACTTACCAAATGTGAGAAAGTTCAAGAATAGGAAGTTTTGATTTTGTAAAAAACTCTTTAGCTGCGGATCCTGAAATATTAAAACAGTTATAGTTTAATGTTATTCTCAACTTACAGACTCAAGAACAGAATGTGAAGTAAGAGTCTTAGACTTTTTTCACTGGGAAAAAGGTAAGCTTAATATGTGAATATGTCATATTTTCAGTCCCCAGTGATTATAAACTCTTTTTTGTCAAATAACTTGAGAATTAGATACCTTTTATAAGTAAAATCAAAGACCAACAAAACAACGTCTTTGAGATTACGAAATTGAGACATTGTTCTGTTCCATCTACAAGAACTTTTGTTTTTAATAACTCACCTGGAATAAATCCGTTTAGATCAGGCTGAATGGTTTTAAACTGATTTACATAATACTGTCTTTGTTCATCTGTTATTTTCCAGGGATCATCATAACTACTGGATTGCCTACGAATTTCATTGGCAGTTGTAGCTGATGCTACAGTTCGTACTGTTGTCTGGTCCTGTAATGAAACATTTTTTCCTCAGTACAGTAACTATCTACATGATTATATGGACCAAGATTGCTAGGTTACTTATTTGGAAAGTGAAACTTACTTTTTGTGGACATTTAAAATGTAAGAAGTCATCAGCAAACCATGTATGTATTACAATCAGGTTATTGGATATGTTTTGGCACAATGATTATATAAATGTGTAGAATGATAGCAATTATGTAAGCAACAGAAAGTTATGAAAAATGTGCTAAGAAAGCCAGGCAAATATATTCCCAGATGCAGAAAACTTTCAAAACTTTAGGGAACTAGAAACAGAAATAAAATCAGCTGAAACATTCCAATGATAACAGACTTGAAAAGGCACAGTGCTGTTTTTTTAAAAAATAAAGAGTGTACTTGCATTTATAAAATTTGCAACAACAAAATATAAAAACATGACTGCAGCAGTACTCTGAATGAGGCAAATAAAAATGCAATACCAATAAAATGTCACACCTGGACAGAAGCAGGATGCATGGTTAAAAGAGTACTGGTTGGTGGAGTATCTGCAAAACTGACCCAGTTTTCTTGAGGTGGAGGTGGAGAATGGCCTGACCACACTGCATCACCAGCAGAGGAACCTAAAAGAGAAAGGGTAAGCATGCTGACTTGCGTTTGAAGAAAAATATAAAGTTACCAGGAAGTTCTCTTTCAAACTCTAACTTTTAAGAAATCTACCACTTCCAAAATGAAATCTTTTGTGACCAATTTAAAATTATACCTCATTTAAATATTTTTAATTATTCTGTGTTCGCC
Organism: Tarsius wallacei; assembly: GCA_963574415.1. Taxonomy (NCBI): domain Eukaryota; kingdom Metazoa; phylum Chordata; class Mammalia; order Primates; family Tarsiidae; genus Tarsius; species Tarsius wallacei. Next base: position 19,479 of record CAUYQG010184801.1, read on the forward strand.
TTGTCAATACCAATACAATTTATATAGTATATACCTAATATAGTACATACCTAATATATATGAGAAAATGATTCATTTTACCTGAGAATCTGGTATGCATAAATTTTTGTATAAGCATCACAGACTTAAGTAAATGCAACTACCACTTTTCCAAAGTGATGTTATCTACTTACACATTTTCATAAATAGCTTTTGCTTTATTTAACTTAACTTACAATTTAAAATTATCTTGAAAGCAACTCTTAAAGGAATGTTATCAAGTTTCCTTCAATTTACAATCCTAAATAATTGTTACTTTTAAAGAATCTCTAAGTCAACAACAAGCACAAGCCTGTAATCCCAGCAATTCAGGAAACTGAGGCAGGAGAATCACTGGAGCCCAGGAGTGTGAGACCAGCCTGGGCAACACAGTGAGACTCTTAAAAAAAAAAAAGTCTTGGAATACCTGATTGTGCTTCACCAAAGGGAGACCAAAATGGCCCAGGTCCTGCAAGAGGCCTCTCACTATTCCCCCCACTGGGATGACGATTGTGCTTCCTCCATGTGTGGGGAGAAGTTGGTGGGGACTGCTGTGGTGAAACTACCGGGGATGCAGGCTCCTAAAAAGAATATAATTTTTTAAAACATTCAATTTCAAGGAGACATTTTAAATATTAAGCTACCAATAAATGTTTTCATGCAAACCTCTACACAGGACATCAACGGATAACATTTACATGCATGTAATCACCTGTGGATCTGCAGATGTACGAGGCTGAACCGTATCATGGCTTATGGATCCCTTTTTCACTTGCCCCCTGCCAGGTGGTGGGGGAATTACACCAGAATAAGAGCCTTGATTTTCAGAATCGGAAGAATATGAGGCTGCATGGCGAGATTCCTGTTCATTCTTTGAAGCCACAAATCTTGGCAGAGGAAGGTCCTTTACTGTTAACCACAAAAATAATTATTACTTTAAAATTAAAAAGGACACATACATTAAAAACTAAAATAAGAGACAAGTTAGATATTAGAATTTTTCAAAAACAGAAATAAGAGGAACAGTCTATCTCTACAAAATTTGGAACATCATCTGTTAGATTGTTTATGGAGACTCTTACCTAGAAAGAAGTAGTAAAACCATATTGTCCTTCTAAAAGGTGATAACAATAGCTACGTGTGTGTGCACAAATATATAAACTTTATTTTATTATAAGGATGTGGGGTACAAGTCAGAATTAGGTGCATAAGTAGTCCTGTACAGGTGAAATCTGGGCCTCCAACTGGTCCTCACTTCCCCTGGTTTAGTACCAGATACCCTTAGCGATGTTATGCGCCACCCCCCTCCCCAGCAACGTCCCGCTACTGGTGATCCCTCTCCTGTAGCATAACAATAGCTATATTAAATGTATACTCTATGCCTGGCCCTATACCTGTCACTTTATATTTATCTCATCTCAACCACAGCAATCCTGCAAAGCCCCTGTTTACAGATAAGGAACCTGAGGCTCTGAGATGTCAAGGTCCCATCTGCAGTAACTGACAGTTAGGACCTAAACCTAGGTCAGCCAGACCCCAAAGCCTAGGCTGCTTCTACTCATACTGGGTCTCTAAAGTAAGCTTATAGAGCTCTAAGTAAACATAGAATATGCCACTATGACTCATGGTGGAAATTCCTAAATATACCTTACTGTTAACCTACCAAGGACATGGTGCACAGCATTCCCTCTAACCACTGGGGTCTGGCTTTTGACTCTCCTACTGGTCAGATATGCAACATTCAATTTTAAATAGAGGAGAAAAATGAAAGACTGAGAAATTCTCTGCAGGTAAATCGTAAGTCATACTTTTAGACTAGAACAAAACAGCTGCAGTCATTTTCAAAGGAAAGTACACTTCCCTCTATTATGTCACTACCTTTGTCTTGCTTTAGAACTCTCAACACCAGAAAAATGATGTGTGGCAAACCAGAGGTCACAGTGAAAACCTCCAGCTGACCAATAAGCTGATACTTCAAACTATTTTTATTATTATACTAAGCTGATACTTCAAACTATTTTTATTAATAAGAATTCTGATATTTACAGATTTTACAGAAAAATTTCTGTAACTTACAGATTATTTAAAAAATCCTCAATTTACCTCTTTCCCCTTTTCTCTATGAAAACAACAGGGCCCTCTGCACTTAAGTGCCTGTCTTTATAAAATTTCTATCTTCTTCCACATCAACAAGCTTCCGAATAACTAAAAAATAAATTATCTAGGGTCACACTTACAAGGTGATCAGATGTAACTAGGTTTTAGTCTGTCAATATTTCAATACTGTCTCTATCACTCAGAAAGTTAAGTTTAACTGGTACTTTGTAATTTCAATTGAAGCCTTCATAGCCATTCCAAACAAAAACCCCACAAAGTATAAGGTTGTTCTGGCTGGGAGCAGTGGCTCACACCTGCAATCCTAGCACTTTGGGAGGGGCCAAGGTGGGATGACTGCTTGAGCCAAGGAGTTCAAGACCTTATCCCTACAAAAAATAAAAAATTCGGCTGGGTGTGGTGGTGCATGCCTATAGTCCCAGCTACTTGGGAGGCTGAAAAAGGTGGATTCAAGGCTGCAGCAAGTCATGATCCTGTCAGTGTACTTCAGTCTGAGTGAAAGACTGAGATCCCGAATCAAAGAAAAAAAAAAAGCTAAATATGAAGATGGTCACTACAGTTTCATCACTTACCCTGATAGAAGAATTCACCTAAATTATTTCTAAGTAAATTTTTAGTAAAATTAATTATAAAAAATTATCATTTAAATGGTATATATATTATCTTCAAATATGTATGAAGTACATATTCTATGCCATAACAGATATAAGACAAACATATTTCTCCAATATTCTCAAATGAGAAATGCAAGGTATCGGAGTTCACAAAGGCCTCTATAATACCAGAAAGACTCAAGAGTTCTACTGACTTCATTTGTAATAGAAGCCTGTTTTCATTTTGGCTACTAGTGTACTCCATGTTTACCTGTATTTATACTTTCCACTCTTAAAGGAAAACCAGACTGGGCAACCGCTACAAGTTTCAAAGCGATGTAGAACTGACTTCTTCCAAAATAACCAAGTCTTTTTGCACCACAAAGCTCCATGATCTATAAAGGAACACAATGTTAAATTAAGATTCATGACAAAAATTCTCCGTTCAAAATTAAGCAGATATTGAGCTTGTTTTTAATTTATCTAAAATAAGTACCTAATATATGCTATAATACTCTCAACTGACAACCAACTTCAAGTTTCAGGTGCATATGTTCTGAAACAAAAAAATCCCTGACCTCACAATAAGAATATCATCATTCTACCATTTACTAAAATCTATGTACTCCACAATTTTATTAGAATAATTGTTTTTCATTAATAGTCACATTTTTAAAGAAACAACATACTGGCCAGTCTCGGTGGCTCAGCCTGTAATCCCAGCACTTTGGGAGGCCCAGGCGAGTGGACTGCCTGAGCCCATGGGTTCGAGACCAGCCCAGGCAACTTGGTGAGACCTCATCTCTACAATAAATAAAAAAATTAGCCGGGCATGGTAGTGTGCACCTGTAGTTCTGGCTACTTGGAAAGCTGAGGCGGAAGGATCACTGGAACCCAGTGGGTCGACGCTGGGGTGGCCATGAGCGTGCCCCTGCACTCCAGCCTGGGTGACAGAGTGAGACTCCAACTCAAAAAAAAAAGAAAGAAAGAAAGAAAGAAGATAGACAAGTGGGACTTCATCAAACTAACAAACTTCTGCAAAGCAAAAGAAACTACCAAGAAAGCAGGAAGACAGCCCACAGAA